>JAQGBT010007704.1:0-10655 GCA_034698585.1 Disparrhopalites patrizii
TCTCTCGTTCTCTCTCTTTCTCTCTCTTTCTCTCTCTTTCTCTCTCTTTCTCTCTTTCTCTCTCTTTCCCTCTTTTTCTCTCTCTTTCTCACTCTTTCTCTCGTTCTTTCTACCTCTCTCTTTCTCTGTTCATCTTTCTATTTTTATCTTTCTTTCTCTGTCTGTCTCTCTCCTTCTTTATCCACCTTTCTCTGTTTCTGTCTCTCTCTTTATCTCTCTTTCTCTATAGATTTCCGTCTATCTGTCTCAGCCCGTCTCTTTATCGGTCAATGTCTCTATCACTTTCTCTCTATCTCTCTATTTTTCTGTATCTCTCAGATTCTTTCCGTCTCTCTCTCTCTTTCTCCGTCTCTTTCCATAATTTCTTTTGCCACTCTTCTTCCATGTCTCTCTCGTTCTCTCTCTTCCCATTTATCTCTGCTAGTTTCTTCCTCTCTGCCTCTCTATCGTTCTCTCCGTCTCTTTCTCCCAGTCCGTCTCTGGATCTCTGCCTCTTCCTTGGTCATTCTATCATTCTTTGTGTCTCTTTGTTGATCTTTCTCGATATCATTCTCTGGATCTCTTTCTCTCTGTAATTAGCTCTATTTCTCTGCCTCTGTCGTAATTTTTTTCTTTCTCGTTAGTCTCTCTCAGTATCTCTTTCTGTATCTCTTTCTGTATCTCTTTCTGTATCTTTTTGTGTATCTCTTTCTGTATCTCTCACTGTATCTCTCTCTGTATCTCTCTCTGTATCTGTTTCTGTATCTGTCTCTGTATTTCTTTCTGCATCTCTTTCTGTATCTCTCTCTGTATCGCGCTCTCTGTCGCGATCTCGTTCTCACATTCTTGCTCTCGTTTGTTCTCGTTCATTCTCGTTCTTTCGCTTTTTTTCTCTAGCTATTTCTTCCGGTTTCTGCCTATTTATATTTCTTTCTCTGTCTTTTTTTTACTCTCTATTTCTTGTTCTCTCAATTTCTCTCACTATCTGTAGCTATCCGCATTGTCTTTCGTATATTGATTTTCCCCGGGACTTTCTCTCTTGTGGTCAGTGCTGTGTTAATCTTGTCCTCCACGGCTTCCAAGTGAAACTACGACAGTTCATATGATGCCCCAGAGAAATCCCGTTATTTGTACTTCCCCCATTGCTCCGATATTACTTTTTCCCTCTTCATGACACAAGCTCATACATTGGTGGGCTTGCGGGAGCTGACAAATTGCTTGGCCTTTATGGAAATAGAAAGGATGATGGATGACTTGGTGAGAGATCAAATGCAGGGATTAACATTTGTTTTCCCCCCGAAGGAGTACTTTCCCAGCACTAATCAAACTGACAGAAACCTGCGGGGTCTCAACATAAAAAAAAACTGTTCTAGACCAGACAATAAAGTGAAAGTCCGGGAAAAAATGGGAACATTTGAGATAAAGAAGAGGATGCAATGTGCTGGAAAAGGGAGTAGTTATGACATGATTGTGGCAAACTTTTTTAAGTACAAACCTCAACGATATGGGGTCGAACCTCTCTATAACGGACCTCCTTATAGCAGTTTTTGCACTATAAAAGGTTTCTGGGACTTGGCAGTTGTTTTGTAATGCTATAATAATTCTCTATGATGGCGTTTTTATAACTCTTTTCTGTACCGTATATATTATGCATTTTCTATTTTGTTCTGTGTTTATAATATTCTAAACGGGATAAATGGCGCTGCTGTCTGCCACGCCGCTAAAAGAAGAATCAACTGTAAAAAATAACGAACAAAATGTGGAATGAAGAGAGCAAAAATTAATTTTCTCGTCCCTGTTGTTCATGACATTCTATTTTTCCTTTGTCTTTGCCTTCTGGAACATCCCCATCCAAATGAGCCTTGACAGTCTCGTTAATTTCACTGGAAATTCTGCCATGAATATAAAGCCATATGCATTTTAATGCTCTGCCAATTCCAAGGCACAAAGAAACAGAAGCTGAATTGGCTTTTTTAGTTTCTTTTTTTGTTAGACTTCGTGTCTTCTGTTTCTTGTTATTTTGTCTTTAATCTTTTATCCAGCTTTCACTTTGACATTGTATGGCTTTTTGACTCTCTCTCCCATTTTTTGCATTTTCTCCTTTGTCTTTCATGTACTTTCTCTTTTGAATCTTTTGTGCTTTCTGTCTTATATTCTATTTTGAATTTTCTGTCTTACTTTCTCTTCTAAATATTTTGTTTTTTCGATCTTACTTTCTCTTTTGAATTTTTTGTGTTTTCTGTCTTACTTTCTTATATATTTTCACTTTCGAATTTTCTTATACTTTCAGTCTTACACACTCTTAAATTTTCTTGCACTTTCTCTTAATTTTGCCTGTACTTTATGTCTTACTGTCTCTTAAATTTGCTTTGCCTTCTGTTTTACTTTCTCTTAAATTAGCTTGTACTTTTTCTTAATTTTGCTTCAACTTTTTCTTAATTTTGCTTTAACTTTTTCCTAATCTTGCTTGAACTTTTTTCTAATTTTTCTGTCGTACTTTCTCTTCAATTTGCTTGTCCTCCTCTTTTTTGGCTGTGCTCTCCATAACTTTTGCTTGTATTATTTCCCTGCTTTTTCTCTTCACTTTTATATTTTTTCCTGTAATTCCCACCCATTTTTCATTTTAATTTCTCTCTTGCCTTTCCTTGAACCATCTGCTTCTGCTATAATCTCGAAAAAATCATTTTTTGCAACATCTCGAACTTTCTTTCCTTTTTTTCGCGTGCCTTCTCTTTTTCTTCCAATTTCCCTTTTTATTTTCTTTCTTTCCTTCCTCTCAACATTGTGCCCTACATTATGCTCACATTTCCCTTGACGCTGTCGCAGCAATTATTTGACTTGTCCCTCGGTGGCACTTTCCCCATTTGTGCGCTTGCTTTTAGTTCCTTGGCTCTCTGTCTCCGCCTTTCCTATTGGTTCCTATGGCCTGGCTCTACCACCAAATGTCCCTCGGGTTGGTCTTATTTCTCAAGTAATCTCCATGATTAAGTAGGGCTGTCGTCCCGAATTTCTCCGGTATCTCCCCCGCCTTCGCCGTTGATCTGTCTCTTCCCAGTATTCTGTATCATATTTTGCGCCCATTAAAACCAGCCACCATTTGCATATGTTTATGTGTCATATAAAAAGGACGATAAAACGGGGGGAAATGATATTACGTAGGATAAGTAGAACATTGCGTAGATAATATACGCGAGAATAATTATAACAAGTAATTTCCTGAACAACGGCGTCACACTTCCACTTTGACACTTTATTTGGTGATAAACGTGACAAGGATCGGCGGAGAGGAAAAACCTGGAGTCTCCAGATGTTCCTTGATGAAAGGCGGAGAATCCATAATTTGCGTTGACAGGGCATGTCTGGCTCCTTGATCTTTCTTGAGGGGACTAATATGATAAAAAACGTCCTTTTTCCCATTACAAACATCTCTGATGTTTTCCTCTTTACAATTCTCTGTTTCCTATTTCTGCCTTTTTCTCCTTTCTCTCATCCCTCCCATCTTCTTTTTCTTATCCCTTTTCCCTCCAAATTTTCTCGACCTAATTCCTCCCCTATTTTATTCCATCCATTAGATACTCCCGAGCTTTCACCTTTAATCCGATTGCTGCCTCGTGCTACGACGGATGAGTCCTCGTGGCATAAAAATCCAGATGACATCCTTCCCTTTTATCTCATTCAATCTTCCATGGATTAACGCAGAGTAAATATTAAAAAAATACAGCCACGTGTCGTGTGTGGGCTGGGGGCTTGTACATGCATTATGACTCGCCTTGTACCTTTCACCCAAAGAAAATTTCTGGGAGTCCGTGATACCAATCATACCAAAACATATATGTAGATATATCTATAGATAAATAGGAGCCTACAGCCTTTTACATTTCCACATAAAAAATGTCCTCCGGTCATGACTTATGAGCTTTTCTCACGGATGAGGAAATTCTGTAGATGGATATCGTAGGAGCAAATATATTAGATAATAAAATGGGAAAGTATAACTCAGAAACGGACAGACGATAAGCAGATGGAGAAAATGCGGGGGGAATGGGAGAAAGCGGTAAGGAGAGGAAATTAAGAATGTGATACGAAGAATCAAGGAGAAAGCGATGAGGAGACACAGGAAAAACTGATAAAGAAAAAAGGAGAAGGAGATAAGAAAAAATGCAGAATAAACAGGAACAAATGATGAGCAGACAACAATGAGGAGAAAACAGCAATAAGGCGTTAACCAAAAAAGGAGAAAGCGATCGCGAGAAAAATAGGAGAAAATCCTGAGGAAAAAAACATGGCGTGGAGAAAAAATAAAAAAGCAATGTGGAGGAACAATAAAGAAAGTTGCGAGAAAAAGGAAAGAGAAAGCAAGGAAAGGTAAAACGTAGAAAGTGTAGAGAACCAAAATAAGAGAAAGTGGTGAGACGGAAAAAATAGAAAGCAACGAAAAGTTAAACGGGGAAAGTGATGAGAACGAAAAAACACAGTTTGGAGAAAAAATGGAGAAAGTAGCGGGAAAACAAGTGAAAGCAAGGAAAAGTAAAATGGAGAAAGTAATGAGAACAGAAACTTAAGAAAGTGTTGGGGCGGCAAAAAGAGAAAACAATGAAAAGTAAGAAGAAGGAAGTGATGAGAACGAGAAAAACAATTAGCAGCAAAAATGAAGAAAGCACCGAGAAAAAGAAAAGAGAAAGCAAGGAAAAATAAAATGGAGAAAGTGATAAGAGCGAAAACAAAAGAAAGTGATGACACGACAAAAAGAGAAAGCAATAAACGATTAAAAGGAGAAAGCGATGAGAACAAAGACAGAAGTGGCGAGAAGAAAAATTAGAAAGCATTGAAAGGTTTCAAAAGGAGAAAGTGGAGAGACCGATAATAGGAGAAAGCGATTAGGAAGAAAAATAGAGAAATAGGCGAAGAGAAAATAGAAAATATCGATGAAAAAAGGTGAAAGCGATTGCAAAAAAAAAAGGAGAAAGGGATGACGACAAAAAAGAGAAGGTGATAAGAAGAAATGGAGCAATGACAAGAAAGTAAAAAAAAAGTCCTAAAAACTGGGATACGTATGTATGCATACCTAAATGAAAAGATATGAACGGGATAAATCTGCTATTGACGATCTCAGAAGAAAAAAATCACCGGGAATGCTCAGTGCGGTGGGAAAAGGAATGAAGGAGAAGCGTTGATGTTGTCGGGGGAAATTGGAGTGGAAAAAATCGGATGGAAGTGGATCGAAATGCATGGCTTTATCGAGGGAATGAAGAGTGAGAGATGGGGCATGGGTTCTTTGATGGGCATAACGAGAGATGTTGAAAGAGATGTGGATTCATCCGCCTCACAATACCATAAATGGAAGTTTCCCAACCAAAAAGAAATCCTTTGGGATGTGACATCTCTGGAGATTTCCTTCCAACTCCATTATCAAAGGGAGGAGTGAAAGGCATGAGTGGATCTTCTCCCGCATTAAGTAACATATGGAAATTTTGATGGGAACGAATGGACATGTATTTCCTCTTGCACTTTCTCTACAAGGAGAAAGCTTCCCTATTACGAACGACAGAACAAGATGACATTGGCACTTTGTAAGTCTTAAAAGAAAAGCCATTAATTGATGACTTCCACTCTGTAGATGCGACATTCATTAACGGCAGTCATCTGCAGGGGAAATACTCTGCAAATATACTTAATGACTATGTGGGAGCCCCACAATGTAGAGCTTCTGATCGGTTCAAGGTGAATTGACACGTATAAATTTCCTCGGCAAGTTCAATTTTAAATTCATGCATTTTGACAGAGAAACTTGTACGTAAAAATTGAAGTTTTGGAAAATACTCCAAACTGAATAATTATTTCTTTACAGTGGAGTCTCTCTATAACATTTGTCAAGGGAAGCACGAATAATGTTGTGCAGTGAAGTATCTATATAACAACTCTGAAGGGAATATTATGTACCGGGAAAAGTTGGTATGTAGAACAATAAATATACACCTTACAGAATGGTTGGAAAAATGTTGTTACATAGAATCATTGTTATAACGGGACTTGTTATATAGAGACTCCTCTGTATAGAGAAATGTTTTTTCGTAGGGCTAATTTTGGGGCAAAATATTACTAAATGACAAAATGATCTTTTAAATAGGAATTTGCTTGTGTTTTGTGTTTTGATGCAAATTACGGCGAATCTTGTTATAAGAAGGTTTGTTATAGAGAGGCTTGTAACGGAGAGACTCCGCAGTATTTAAATTTCAGAGTTCAGATTAAGGGCAAGTTCAATTACAGTCGACTTTCTCTCAATAATGGTGTAGCAAAAAGCACCAAGGTTTAACTGTTATAGAGAATAACCGGTATAAGAATAATACAAAATCGTTATAGCAAAATTTTTTTAATGGCGGGGGACTCAAAATTAAAGAAAACCCGGTACAGTGGAGTCTCTATATAACAACTTTGAAGGGAAGGGCGACAAATATTGTTACAGGGGAAAATTGTTATATAGCACATAAAATATACACCTTACATATACGAGGGGCTGGAAAAATAATGTTGTTATATAGAAATGTTGTTATAAAGATACTTGTTATAGAGAGACTCCACTGTATAGGGAGATAAATATGCGATAGTACCTAAAACCGTTAGAGAGAAGAAGGCTAACGTGTGGGGGATTCAAAATTAAAGAGAAACCGTTATAGAGGGAGAAGTATGCAAAGGCTTGGCCCAAAGTCGTATAAGGGAGAGAGGATGAATGGTGGGGGATTCAAAACTTCCCCGTTATAGAGAAAAAAATGTAGTACATAAAGCCGTTTTACAGTGGAGTTCTATAACAGCGTCCAAGGGAACCCAAAATTTCGCTGTTATAAAAGCAATGCTGTTATAGAGAACACAATTAATAAATATTCCATGTACAAGGTGCGGCGAATTTCCAGGTGTTATCCAGAACATGCTGTTATAAGGGGTGCTGTTATAAAGAGATCCCACTCTAAAGAGTGAATTTAGCATAGCAACTCTCACGGGCAGGTTTGTGAACACGGTTATAGAGCAAAAACCGTTATATGGAGGCCCGTTATAGAGAGAATCGACTGAACAAGTATAGTAATTTCGAAATTTAATAATCGAACTGAAAAACTGAATTGAAATTGAACCAAATTTCCCCAAACATTCCGTTCAATTGCTATTAAAATACTAATTTTTAGCAATTCAATTCGAAGGTACGATTTCAAGTTCAAAATAAAAATAAATTAACCGATCAGGGACTCTATATAGGCACGAAGTCGTTAAGAGACATTAATGACGGGAAAGTCATTTGCCACTGGAAGTGGCAAAGCTGACTTCACATGCAGTTGTTTCCATCCGGAAAAGATTCTCTAATTCTCATTCAGACCTTTCCTGTTACGATAACAGGCGGGAAAAGTTCATGAGATGTTTTCAATTAGGAAACTATACTAAAAAATGGGAGGATCGAGAGTAAAAAAAAAGCACTCAAAGAAAGCGATTTCCCCCTCTTCAACCATCCCCATATAGACAAACGTTTCCTATATTAAACGAAATCCCATATACATACATACGTATTTCCCCTTGAATTTAATCAACCATGAAATGAGTAACAGTAAAAAAAACACGGAAATGAAAAAAGTGTCAAATAAATGGTAGTAAAAAAAAAACAAATGGGAAGATGCCATTTCAAGTATAGCTATGTATATTCCGGCTCAAATGTGAAGGGATTAAATGGAAAACATCACCTCAGCCGTCAGAGGAAAATAAAATTAACTCCGAATTGGTACGGAGAAAATGTGAAACAATCAGTGGAAGTGAAAGGCACCTCCAGAAGTGCATATTGTACATATAGAAATATTGTATGTACATATGGTGATCCAGGTTATTTTGGCTAGCCAACTTGTAGCTGTACCGACGAGGAAATTAACGGCAGGAACAAGCACGCAATGTTATTTAAAAGCGAAAGAGTTCATCTCACTCGTCTCAAAATTTTGTTTACCGAAATTGAGGAGTTTTTCAGAAAACGTTTTTTTTAGTGTAAGGGCGTTTCTGAAAGCGATTCAGACCATTGTTTTTAAAATTATTTGTATTGTTCAGCTGCTGATTTTCGGATTGAAAAAAGTAAAACAGTTTTCAAGGGCCGCCCTGGCTTAGTTCAGAGAAAATTTCAAATTGATCCAATCGATGGTTTTTGAATTAAAAAATAATTTAGATTTGCAATTATAGAGATTTTGCAACTTCCTGACATTATGTCGACATCAATTTGGATTCCTGCAAACATTATCGCTATGCCGCATGCGCACAACTTAACTTAGTATGAAATTCGAACTATCAATATTTTGTCTTTATATTTTTTCCACCTTCTTCTTCAGATTGGTTGGACACTTTGCATACCAGTCCAAAATTGGATACAATTTGGATTTTATCTAATTTTACGTATCTATAACTTCCCTACAAACCATTTATTTGTTAAATATTAAAATAATAATCCCATTTTTATTATGCTCTGGAATCCTGTCATTAATAATAATATTTTTTTGATAATTTGTTTTCACCATAGTATGTACCGCGAATTTTTTTGTTGAATTTTCTTTTTTTGTCTTTCACCTTGTGGAAAAATAATTAGAGGTACAATCAACTTCAAAAACGTTTTTTTTACAAAAACTGCGCGCGTCAGCAAAACCAAATTTTGTGGAGATGTACAGAAATATATCTAGATTGAAGTTCAGTAACCTATTTGTTCCAGGAATCATTGCTGTAGTTAGAATAGCTACCCTAGTCTTGGCCTAAATAACCTCGATCACCTTTAGTACTAATGGAGACACAAATACGGGAAAAAGAAACATAGAAATGGAAAGTGAAGAGAACGAAATGGCAATCATGGCTGGGACAAAAAGCGAGGACAAGGAAACAGGGAAAGAGACAAGAGATGAGACAAAGGGCATGAAATTAAAAGCCTAACACGTGGAATTCGAAAGACATATAAGACAGGAGGCGACAGAAGGCAGGAGGAAGGATATAAAAAAAGGATTAGTTTGGAGGAGTCACAAGAGACATTTCAGATGTAAAGAGAGAGAGAGAAACAGAAACAGAAACAGAATGAGAAAAAATATGGGGAGAAAGAGAAATAACGGGAGAGCTACAGAATGAGAGAGAAAAAAAGGAAAGAAAAAAGGAATAAAGGGAGAGAAAGCGCGATCGAAATAGAATGAGACAGAAGAGAAAGAGAATGAAAGAGAGGGCTGGAGAGACGCAGAATGAGAGGGCGAAGAGAGACAATCAGCGAGGGAGGAATGCAGAAACACAGAATAACAGAGGGAAGTGAGACAATCAGCGAGGGAGAGATACAGAGACACAGACTGAGAGAGAGCAGAGATAGAATGAGCAAGAGAGGTAGAAAGGGAAACGTGGAGAGAGAAAAGAAGGAGAGACAGAGCGGGAGAAGCAAATATGAGGGAGAGAGGAAGATAGGGAAAGAGGGAGAGAGAAACAGAATGAGAGAGAGAAAAGAGAGAGACAGGCTCAGCGAGAGCGGGAGAGAGAAGCATAATAAGAAAGGAGGAACAGTGAGAGAAAGTTGGAGAGAAGGAGAGAGAGAAACCTACAGAAAAAGAGAAAGAGAGACAGAAAAAAGGGAGAGAAAGAGATAGAGAGGAGAGGGAGAAAGAGACGGAAAAAAAGAAAGAAGGGAGGGACAGAGAAAGAGACAGAAAAAAGGGAGAGAGAAAAACAACAGAAATAGAGACAGAAAAAAGGGAGAGAGAGAAAAAAGCAGAAAGAGAGAGAGACAGAAAAAGGGGAGAGAAAAAGACAGAAAGAGAGAGACAGAAAAGGGGGAGAGAAAGAGAGAGAGCGGTAGAAAGGAGAGTGTGAATAAAAGAGGGAAAATAAAAAGCTCAATAACATGCAAACGACACCGAGAGAAATGTCTCAAATGTGACCTTTCCCCATGAAGATAAGCGAAATGCTGTTTTTTTGCTCTGGATCGTGCCTTGCCATTCATCCTCCGAGATAGGGAATATTAAGACAGAAGGAAGAGGAGGAGATTGTCCATTTCAAAGCCATATTATACAAGAAAGAACCTTGTAGCCAAGTGTTTGAACGAGGTCATATAGAGAGGAAGAAACATGAGAACTCTGCTACAAAAAAATTCGGGGGAGGAGGGGGAATTGATAAGCGGCGTACGAGGCGTCATTAACATTGTATAATAAAAGAACATGTAAACAACACAATTTCCTTCCTTTCTTGCATACCGCCAAATAAAATCATGTCCTCTTCTCTCCTTTTCCCTTTCTCTCACTCCTTTCCTCTCACCTTCTTTCTCTCACTCCTTCTCTTTTCTCGTTCTCCCTCTCCTTATCTATTTCTCATCTCTTTTTCCTTCTCCCTTTATCTATCCTTCTCTCTCTCTTTCTTGCTCTATCTCTCACTGCTTCTCACTCTCTCTGTTTCTCATTTTCTCTGCTTCTCTCTCCTCCTCTTTTACTTATTCCCTCTTTCCTTTTCTCTCTCTCCTTCTCTCTTACTTGCTCTCTCTCTCCCTTTTCTCCTCCTCTTTTCCTTATTCCCTCTTCCCTTTTCTCTCTCTCGTTCTCTCTTACTTGCTGTCTCTCTCTTTTTTTTCTCCTTCTCTTTTTCTCTCTGGTTCTCTCTTTATCATTCTCTTTCTCTCTCCTTCTCTCTCCTTCTCTCTCCTTCTC
>JAQGBT010007705.1:0-10653 GCA_034698585.1 Disparrhopalites patrizii
AGTTCTACGGTTCTAAAAAAGCAGAGAGACAGAGAGAGTGAGATGGTTGAAAGAGACAGCGAAGAGAGAGAGAGAGAGAGATATTGCATGACACGCACAGTCAATTTCACCCTGCATCACCCCTGGTTTAAACGAAGTTCTTATATAGCAGAAGCATTTATTTATAAGGCTCATCTGACACAGCTTTTTATCCCAACTTCTTTTTCAGACGATGTCAAGGCTCACCATGTTCTTTTCCAGTATCTGACACACTTATTTACGTGTCCCAAGAAGAGCTAGGCAAATAATTAACCCCTAGCAAATCTCTCCATTTCAACTTAAATTAATTTACATTATGATTTCCAGCTTCTGATGAAAAAGCAAAGGAGAACATCCGGGTAACGTGTAAATGTTATTGTCCCGATCCACCAAAAAAAATCAATAGTAAATACAATAGTAAATAGCACAACCAGTCTCGGTGAATTTAACATCATTCAGTCTGAAGTCTCATATGATTGATACGATTTCTTTTTGCAGCTTAATTGATGTACAAATTATCGTCCTTACTGCAGTTTTATATCAGTTTTAATTCCGTTTACCATTTTTACCTATACACATACACATTAATGAGTCACAGCTGCTTGTCCGTAGTACATACCACTTTCCCCCAAAGAAATGCAATGCACTATAGATTTTTACGCTGCTATTACATCCGATCAACTGAATTAATGAATTTGCCTTTTGTATTGCTTTCCACATGATTAAGAGTAACATTAAATTATCCAAATCTGTATCTGACTTCCGTTGTAATTATGCAAGTTTTAAAATCAAAATCCTTGATAGCGTTGAAGAAGAGTGACATAATACACAAAGAGAATTCAAGCACAAATGTGCTTGTCAGTTATTAGTGACATCCCGTCAGATAACGGCAATGGAAAATGCGGGATTTTGTCGGATTTCTAGCGATTGTGCAGAACAAGTGTATTTTTTACAATTTTTGTGCAAACTGTATAGCTTGTAAAAAAAAGCATCGATTGAATTCCCAATGCCCGGGCTTTCTCCAACGAGGACAATGACATGGGCAAAATGAAACTATACTGAAAGGACATGGACGGTATAAGTTCAACAATGACGCACATAGAATGGAGAACCTTGATAATCTTATGAATTGATAGGTTGAAAGAACAAAGAGATGAATAATTATAATGCATAATCATAGTACCCGGTCATAGACATAATGTGTACCATGTTTCCCTCAAAAGTTTGTGGTTCGCCTGGTGACTGAATATAAAAAGAAATTCGAACTTATACCATTTAAAAAAATATCGGTGCTATGCTCACCACCCTTGTAGACTCTTTCAGTCGTGATGATTCAAAGGAATTGGAGTGAGGAGATTCAAGGCCAAGACAAAAGTTTTTGTGTTTGTTTAGCACTTTCCATCTCAATCCGGAATTCGCAGGAAAGGAGGTGAAAGTAACGAGAAGATTTCTCCTCTTTCTACCTCAGACACAGTCACCGCACAATGGTATATACATATATTGTTAGGAGCAAACGTGCCGGGGAAGGGACCCAAAAAGGAGGAAATCGATACCAGTTGCGTTTCTTATTAGTTGTCATTGTTATTAAGGGCTATGTATGTCATGAGTAGGCGTTCTTCCTTTTTTTCTCTCTCTTCCCTGTCTTTCAAGTTCTTTATGTGTGAACTATTGATGCTGTTTATTACCATCACATGAATCTTCGCCGCACTTTTCTAGAAAGTGAAGGAAAAAAAACCATGTGTCTGTATGTATTTATACACATCGAGATTGTTCTATGTAGGTTTGTTTTTGACCATGGGATAGCTTTCCCCTAACGTTTTTTTTTCTATCCAATGATTTTATACACCGCTTCTTCTTCGGCCTTTGTCTTTTTTTTTATACACACATTTCTCGACTGGAGAGAGGATGGTATGGAGAGGGTGAATTGGGGTGATTTCTTTCAATCGATTCCATTCAATTTTCTTAAGAGATCTACCATACTCGTTGGAAACGGTTGATTGTCGATGCAACACATTACAAGAATGCCATGCCACTTGTTATTTTCGACTCTATCCTCGCAAACCATCAATATTGTGTTCGTCGGCAATGGGTCTGCCCTTAGAAAAAAAAACGAGTATCGTTTGGGATGCTACATTGGACGCTGCAGAAGTGATAACTGTGAGTGTAACAAAACTCTATATTTCCAGCCTTTCTCTCTATCTCTCTCCTCTGACTCTCCCTGCCTTTCTAGCTTCGAAACAAGTTTCTGATAAAACACTCTACATTATACGATATACTCCACAAGACGTCACTCAAAGTCCATGTGTGCTGTGGACTCACAGCCTTCTCCCAATTTCATTTTTACAGACATTCTTCTTCTTCACGATACATTTTTCTTTCTCCTTCTTCTTGTCTTGTAGGGTAAAAATAAAACCTTTAGCTACAAAAAATATCCATTAGAACCTTCTTCTTCTAGACAAAATCCTTCTTTCTACGAAATACTCCCGTTTCTGCTTCACTGGGTTGTCGCTGAAATATTTAATTCCTTCTGTTTCGTCCATTACAGAAGAAGCTAACAATTATTATGTATGTGCAATATTAGGTACAATTTGTGTATTGAAATGCTGATAATTTAAAACACATAATTTGGTTACAAAAATCACGGACGCATTTCATAATAGTACGTATAGGTATACCTTAGAGATGTGTGTATAGGTATAACCTGTGTCATTTTGACCAAGGGGCATTTTGATACATATTAGAGTCTCGAAGTCTAATCAGTCTACCTATACCTGAGTCAAAACATTTCGAAAATGATTTTTTTTTGTCTGAAATAACCCAGTGTTAGCGGGGCATATTGCTCCTGAATTCCCGCGGGTCATAGGTCATGCTAACATAGCGTAAAATCCACCCTTAAATACACCCTGAAACAGAAGAGAGAGAGAGAGAGAGATAGAAGAGGAAGTGAAACAAAAGGGAGAGAGAGCAAGACAGAAAAGACAGCGAGACAAAAGAAAGAGAAACAGTGAAACAAAAGAGAGAGAGAGAGAGAGAGAGAGAGAGAGAGAGAGAGAATGCGCGACAGAACGGACAAAATAGCGAGACATGGAAGAGAGAAAAACAAAGAGATATGGAGACGGTTGAAATGGGAAGGAATACGTTTTCCCTAGTTTATATGCTTAATATAGCGAAATCCCGATTTCGTTGCCATAACGGAGTAATAAAGTCCGAAGGTAGAAATTTTGGGGCAGAGAAAGTAGTTGTTTGCTATCCTACATTTATTCCCTGCACGATGTATAATATAATTGGGTACAAAGTGAATCTTCGAGAAGAATACGTTGTACCGTGCGTTTATTGACGTAAAAGTCAAAACAAACGTCTCGGACGAATACTTGGATTCTTCAGTCTTTTAACAAGGCCAATAATTATTACAGAAGTGATGAGGTAGGAAATAATACTTGTATCCACCACGTTGAAACAATTATATGTATGCTTTGTACGTAAGGACATCTGAGAACTCCGTGTTTATAGTTACCATGTGAGTCACTCTATTCTGTTGCTCTGGTCAGAATTCTGCCCGAAAAAAAACAAGGTCCGAGAGCCTGGATGTGTATACCTTCAAGAAGTTTGAACATTATGGGATACAAGTTGCAATTGGGCAATAAAATGGACCATGGGAAAGGAATTGGCAAGAGTCTTTTTTTTTCTTTCGGGTCTTGGAAGGCATTAATACAAGATTTGAGGGAAAGCAGACTACCCATCATTAGATATAATTGAGTCAGCAAGTTCCCAATACTCCCCTCTGAATGTACTTGTACACAGGGAAAAGATGGGAGAGTTCTGGGGAAAAGCGAGGAGGGGGCGAGAAAATATTAATTTGAGAGAAAACGCTTAAGTGAAGATGAAATCATTACATGCGATGAGACGATACAGACCCTCATGAGGGAGTTTGCCTGCAACTGAAATGTCTCCTGTAGGCCTTTACATGACTACTACTAACTACAAGGACGTAGCCGTAAGGATAGACATACATACTGACATAGGTACATATGGATACTCCTGGAACCAGTCACATGTGAATGAGGAGCACTATTTACATGTGAGTAAACAGTGGTTCTTTTAGCTGGAGTAGAGGGGGAAAAGCGGGAGAGCACTTTAGGTGTATACTTTAATAGTAGGACGATCAAAGTACTTCAGAGTGAAAAAGTATTTCTAAAAAAAAAAAAAGAAAAAAAATCTTTTTTAGCTTGGCGTATTATATAAGGCTCATGGACAGTGTTTGCGAAGGTCCAAAATTATACTGTAAAAATGGAGTGGTTCAAGAGAAAGTTTGCCTGGATCTTCTCTCCTTTTCTTGTCTCTCTCATGATAAGAGAGGAGAGGGTAGAGTATGTACATTTATCAGGGCGCTAGGCCTTCCCTTTGGACGGGCAAAATCCCCGTTTAAATCATCAAAGTCCACTAAACACAGACTTGTGGACTGGAAAGCGCTTCTAAAAATATATTTCAACAATTCTCCAATCAATTCATAAGAATGGATTGTCTAGCAGAATTCTGTCTTTGGTACGAAACGGAAATTGCTTACGTATAGAGAATACTCTTTCTCTCGACTTTAAAATCGGATGAGAAATCAATGTACACATTGGCACTTCGCAGTGGTGTGACGGGAGTATTTTTATAATAATGTTTTTCGTACTATAATTGCATATTTACTAGGTATTTGATAGGTAAATAATTATGATTTTATTTACTAGCTTTTAGACACTGTGTCTGTCAAGTTGAATGTGGATTAGACAACGAACTTTCATTTTGATTTAAATTTAATTAAGATTTTGAAAGCACCTTCTAAGCTTATGAATAATGAATAAATGCCTAATACTGAATTTTTATCCACATATTTGTACATACAGTCGATCCTCCCTTATAAGAGTTCTCACTCTATAACAGCAGCAAAAAATGCTCCCCTCCAACTTTCTCCAATTGTTAACATAGAAATTCAATGTTCTCTATAACGATTCTTCTCTATAAGGGGCAAAAATTGTTGCTTTATAGGGTGTTGTTATAGGGAGAGTCGACTCATTACCTGCGAAACAGACGAAGTGAACGGACAAAACGACTATTGTTAGCCAGTCACACTGGTTTTGTTTCCATACACCCCAAAATGTAGACTGAGACCTGAGAATGACACGAAACGTGTGTGCCCAATGTGGGGTATCTTCTGGAAACAGAAGCATGAAGCGAAAAAGAAAGGAGAGACGGAAAAGAGCGTTTGAAAATCTTGACGTCAAGGCAGGTCTAATGTGCATGATTGTGCAAAAACAAGAAGGGTAGCTTTGCGCCTCAGCAAAAACGTATCCAACCGAAAGAAAGTCGAGACCAGTGAAAGTAGGAGAGCAAACCCTCCATTGGTCTTTTCTAGCCAGGCAGCACACCATCAGACACACCATCAGTGGCTCCGACTCCGTCTGTTACACTCTGACAATAGAGCAGATGTAAAAGATACATTAAAACCCATTATTGACAGGTAGGACACAAACTTGTTCGGCGATTTTTGAGAAGGTAAATACGTAGGTTTAATTATACTCATCTGCAGGTAGTAAAATAAGATCCGTATATGCATTAGTATTTTATCAATTCTCCAATATCCCCATAAAAACATTTTTCTTAATTTCAATCCCAGGTGATAGAAAACCCCAGTTTCTAATTTTGTACACCAAAAATGTAAGCGTTAGTTAACGTTGCTTCATCCTCCGTGCTGAGAAACGATTGAAATAACAAAGCTTTGTCTTCTTTTATGTTCACAGAATTAAACCCCAGGAAACGGTGCCTGCTTTGAGGCTAATTGTGGAGCGTCCTACAACAATTCATCATGAGTGGATCGGGAAAAGGGCTCATTGGCTTATGGCTGTACAAAATGGGGGACAGCACAGATTGGACGATGAAAGAGGCAATTCAGAGACGAAGTCAAACTCAGCAAGCAGCTGTAAGAATAAATTTGTTGTTTTAACTTCCCTAGTTTAATGTAATGGCTCCAAATATTTCATGCCTGTTTCGTATTTGTGTGTGCGTTGAGTGTTGTACGGCGTTATAGTAGATTTTTTTAAACCAAAAATGGCTCTTTTCACCTTATTTAACGATCTTTAACTCATTCAACGCTTCAGTTGATGTTTGCTTAATTAATACACGACTGATTATAACAATAATGCTTTATTGTCGTTTTTTTCACAATACAGCTCAAGGTTGCATAAATCATGTTACAGAGAGGCAAAGCGTATAAATAAATGCATTTTTTTAAGTAGAGAGAACAGGGATAGTTTTCACTATTTTTATAGTACTTTTCATAGTACTCTACTCTCACCCTTTCCTTGCTTGCCCCTAATTTTGGACAAAACTTATACATTGTATCATAGATGATACCGATTGTATCATAGATGATACAATTGGTATCATCTATGTAATTTTCATTAATAGCAACCTTAAAACCAGAGATAAAAAAGTCGAGCAAGGAACAGTGCGATCCAACAATAAGAGTTTCCATATTTTTCGAATACCTATTTAAATTTTCTTCTCACTAGCCATTCTTGGCCCACTCAGATTTCTTCTACTCGCGTTTGTAATTCTGCAGTATCAACCTATACTCTTCCTGAAAAACGTAACCTTGCAGAAAAGGACACACATTATATCACGAAAGGACGAGTGTCGTCCAAGCAAACAAAATTTCGATAAAAGTTGCTACATACACAATTAAAAGATCAATAAAGGTGGTGCATCATCTCGAGAAAAAAAGTCCACTAAGGACGTGAGAGGTCCAGGGAAAACAACTTGTGGAAAGCCTGAAAAAGTTTGGCTAAAGATTAATGGAGTGAGAGGGGAAAGTTGGAAAAGGCACGTAGCACGTCTTAAGTGATATTGCTTTCTCCACTTTCAAGTCCAAGGGGCAGGGATTCAAAAAGACAGGAATGATCACACATGTGAAATACAGATGTGTAGTTGAATAGACGAACAAAAAATAAACTACGTTGATTTGATAGCTATACATATAGTGTGTACGTGTGTAAATACGTGATTGCCTACGCAGGTGAGTAGTGCGGCGGAGGGGGAAACAGAAGACGGATCAAAAAATGCCTCTACATCCAATCACAATTGCGTTGTTTTCTCACTCAAGAACCAAGTGGGAGGTCTGGCGAGAGCTCTTAAGGTTTTCGAAGACAATGGCGTCAATGTAATTCACATTGAGTCAAGACGATCCAAGCGTCGACCATCCGAGTATGAGATTATGGTGGATGTGGACTGTGACAATGGGCTTATGGACGACATCATGAAATCTCTTGCAGATGAGGTGGCTGCAATTAATCTGGCTTCATACGAGGAAGGTCAAAGGTTTCCTGCCCATCCACCGTTGTCCAGCGCCCTCTCCACTACCAGTAGCTTTGGTAACGTCTTCTACTTTCTCCTTTACCCTAATAGATTAACACACGAACAAGATCTACGGAATTCATGCGAAACAATGGTGCATAATCTGGTGACTTTGAGAATATTGTATTAATACACCTAAACATGTGTAAATCATTTCAATTTGGACCACAGATTTCGGGGATATGCCTTGGTTCCCCAGAAAAGTTGCTGATCTAGATTACAGTCAGAGAGTACTGATGTACGGAACTGAGCTTGATGCTGACCACCCTGTACGTTTTCTCATTACGTATTTGTTTTCGCTAACTTAACCTTATAATCTCCCTTCAATTTAAACAGTCCTAATAATTGGTAAAGTGATTATTACGTGATTACTCAAAGAATGGAGCCAAAATGTGATATTTGTGTCTGAAATAACCTAGGGATTCAGGGATCCTGTCTACCGGAAGCGCCGAAAGTATTTTTCGGATTTAGCTATGTCGTACAAATAGTGAGTTCCAAATTTGCATAAAAATCGTTTTAATTGGCTTGGTCAAATTAAGGTAGGCTTTCCAACTTTTGATTCATTTGAACTGTTTTCAGTGGGCAACCCATTCCACGGATCGAGTATACGAAGGAGGAAATTCAAACTTGGTATTCTTTGTTAACACAATTTTATGGCATGAGCATTATAATTGTGAAATAGCTGTTTTTGAATGCAAAAGTTATATTGGTATAAAGCAAGGAGAACCCTGAGTTTGTGTTTCGAACCCTGAGTTTATTTTTTGCCTGTGATTTAGGGGGACAGTTTTTCGTGAGTTACATAAAATTTATCCGTTGTACGCCTGCAAAGAATATCTGCAAAACTGGCCACTTCTTGTTGAATTTTGTGGTTACCGGGAGGATAACATTCCACAGTTGCAGGATCTGAATGTATTTCTGAAACGTATGTTCTCAACCGATTAAGTTAAATAAGGTGCTGAAAATTTCGGATTTTTTTTAATAATTGGAAATGTAAAATTTATATACTGTATAGGTAAGACCGGTTTCACTCTACGACCAGTGGCTGGTTACTTGTCACCCCGCGATTTTCTTGCTGGACTTGCTTTTCGTGTGTTTCATTGCACACAATACATCCGGCACTCTTCGGACCCATTCTACACACCTGAGCCGTAAGAAACTAAGAAATTAATACAATTTGTACTCCAAATTTCCTAAAATGACACAAACAAACTTCAATAATCATCGAAAATTGGTTTTTTTCTACCAAGGGATTGTTGCCACGAATTACTAGGACATATGCCTCTTCTGGCCAATCCGTCGTTCGCGCAGTTTTCCCAGGAAATAGGTCTGGCCTCTCTTGGTGCTTCAGAAGACGAAGTGCAAAAAATTGCAACGGTATCGCAATTACCACTGAATTAATATTACTGAAAAAAATTACTTTTTTTTACGCAAAAAAAATTACAGAACCAGGGACACAGTATAGCACATATATTATGGTTAATTTTCCCCCAAATGATTAATTTATTCCATGTTGGCTTCCCCGTTTCAGTGCTATTTCTTCTCCGTGGAATTCGGATTATGCAAGCAGCAGAATGAATTGCGAGTGTATGGCGCCGGCCTTTTGTCATCTGTCGCAGAATTGAAGCATGCAGTGATGGCCAAAGAGAAAATCCGAATGTTTGACCCTTCGACGACCTGCACCGAAGAGTGTATCATCACTTCCTACCAAAATCATTACTTTTACACCGATTCCTTTGAAGATGCAAAGGAAAAAATGAGGTAAAAATTTTCAGATTCCACAACGCCCAGACAGTAACATATTGGAATTTTTTTAAAAACTATAATATAACATGAATACTTTTTTGTAATCCAAATCAAAAGGGCATTTGCTTCCACGATTGAAAGACCCTTTGGGGTCCGTTTCAACCCTTACACCCAGAGCGTGGAAATTCTGAGCAATGCCCAGAAAATTGCTGCCCTCGTCTCCGAACTTCGGGGTGACTTGTGCATTGTGAGGAATGCATTGAAAAAGATCCATGAGCAGGATGAAACGGTGGATGTGGAGGGAATAGCTCATATGCTTCAAGATGGCATGCAAATGGAAGGGTCACCATCGAGTGAAGATGTTGACAAGTAGGATGGACAAGACGGGAAAGAAAGAAAAGGGGAAATCACAATTATCTTCTAATAATAATAACAAAAAAAAATTATCACAACATATGTACTTAAAATAATATCGCGTTAAAATTAATTGCGGATATTGTGAACGCATGTACTTGCTTCGTTACCTTCATAGACGATTGATCAGTGATTTCATTTTGTGATCCTAACACATTGTACTGGATGAACTATAGTTTATTAGAGTGATTATTTATTTATTGCTCTGCAAAAAAAAAAAAAACACCTGAATCAAGGAGTTAAAAAAACAAGGGAGAGAAATATGGGATCAAATTATAGACTGGCAAACAAAAATAATGCCATAGAATTACATCTTATAAATCTTATGATGTATTCATTATTAAATGGGGGCGAAACAAGAATTCAGATTAGTAATGGGAACCAAAAATAAATGTGAAAAAACTTACCTTTGTAAGTCATAGTTTGGCGAGGACCAATTCCAGGTAAAATGAAGTGCTTCTAGAGCTTTGTCGGCCTTTCTTGGAAATAATTCCATAGCGTATAGAATCAATGATTAATTATTGGGACCATTTCATGAGCCTATATATTACCAATAAATTATTGTGTGTGAAAAAAAAACAAAAAAAATTCTGTTGCTCTTTGTCAAGGAATTTTTTAAGCCTGTTCTCATATTCGTAATATAGACAACTTCATGATTTAAAACCACGTAAAATAAATACCTATACCTAACTTTCCCATTGTAGCGTAGGAAATCATAATATTCTTATACCGTCACTCTGTGACCACCTCAATGGACATTTTGACACTTTTTCGCCGTTTTGGCTGGAGGACAGCCACTAATTATTGAATTTTTATTAAATTCGGCGACGGTAAGTAAATTGGTATTATCTAGATCCCTTTTTTTAATTTCCTAATGTCCGTCTCTGTTCGCCGGAAATTCGCCAAAAACCGTGTGGCGTTCGCCGTTTAGGCTGGCGTAGGGCCGCTAATAATTGGATTTTCATGAAACTCTGTGAGAACGTTAAACTAAATTGTCTATATAGATCAGCGGTGTGCAACCAGGGGGTTTCGGTCACCCGGGTGACCATTACGAAATTCCAGGGTGACCATTGGCCAATGCTT
>JAQGBT010007706.1:0-10653 GCA_034698585.1 Disparrhopalites patrizii
CTCGTCTTTTCTGTTTTAATTTCTCTCGTCTTTTCTGTTTTAATTTCTCTCGTCTTTTCTGTTTTAATTTCTCTCGTGTGTTCTGCTTTAATTTCTCTCGTCTCTTCTGTTTTAATTTCTCTCGTCTTTTCTGTTTTAATATCTCTGTTTTTTCTCTTTTAATTTCTCTCTCTTTTCTCTGTTTTTTCTCTTTCCATTTCTCTATTTTCTCTCTGTTTGTATCTCTGTTTTTCCCTTTTAATTTCTCGGTAGTTTTTCTCTGTTTTTTTGCTTTTAATTTCTCTGTTTTCTCTCTTTTAATATCTGTTTTTCCCTTTCACTTTCTCTCTGTTTTTCTCTTTTAATTTCTTTCTTTTTTGATTTAATTAATTTTTTCTTCTCTGTTAATTTCTCTCTGTTTTTTCACTTTTAACTTTTTTTTTGGATCTACTTTTCATTTCTCTATTCTTATCTTATCTTTTAATTTGTCTCAATTTTTTGTTTCGCTCTCCTTCTCTTCTTATTTAATTTCCCCCCATCTTTGTCTCCTTTAATTTGTTTCTCTGCCTCTTCTCTTTTAATTTCTTTGTCGGCTTAATATTTATTCATTTATGTTATAGTTTCTTCTATTTTCATTTCTGGCTGTCTCGTTTCGTTGAATTTGTAGGTCAGTTTTTCTCTTTTCAGGTCTTTTTCTGTCTCTTCACTGGCATTTCTTTCGGTCTCTTGGCAATTTTCTTTCCCAGTCTGTCTTTGTCTCTTCGCCCTTATTTTGCTTCTATTTGTTTTTATCTTTTACTTTTGAAATTTATGTCTATTATATATGTATATACCTGTTGTTTGCCAGTCCTCCGGTTTCCACTTTGTTCCGATCGTCTCTTCTCTTTATTTCTATGCCATACCGATTTATACGAAACTTGAGATACCGTCTGAACGTTCCATGGGTCACAGTGCCCACCATAATGTCCCCTGAATGTTACTGTGCCATAGGAATAAAAAGTTCTTGTGCAAAAAAAAAACAATCTAAATCTTTCCTGATACGCTTCCATATTCCATACTCCTTTGCGCCTTACCTTTTTACCCCGATTCTCAGCTATTTTCGTTTTTCAGTCATATTTATACCGTAGAATTTTACGAGTTTTGCCTATAATGTTTGTACAGTTTACTGATAAAAAAAATTGATTTTATTGTTTCATTTTATTAAAATTTCTGCTCGAGGCATAAATTAATTCTACGTTTCAGAAATGCCGGTTTAATCGGGGTCCTGCCTAAAAACATGGAATATAATTCTTACTTTTTCAAAAATTCAGTTTTTTGGCAAAATTTTTCATATTTCTTATCACAATCAATCTTTACGGAGCACCCCAAATTTTGTTGAACCAGACCGCTTTCCCCCTTCCTTTCATAAGCCTCATCCTCCTTCGTCTTTATAATAGCAATAATGAGAAGTAATAATTCTCTCGGAGAAATTTATCAAGGAAATGCAGGTCCCAAAGAGGGAAAAGATGGAGCTTCTTCAGCCATATCTCGCACCCATTTCCACGTTTAAGCCTCCAGAATTTGCTGGGGTAAGTAAATACACATGTGGAGGACAGCGAGGGAAATTCATCTGTGACATTACCAACCTCAGCATAATTTTACTTGTGGAGACATTCTCCATCTCTCACTCTCTCCCTCGCCTCTCTCCATCCATCTCTTTCCTGTACATGCACAACTATTATCTTTGTGGGAAAGGGAGACATTTAAAGAGAGGGAGGAATGCAAAAAACATATAAGTCCGTAATAAAGAAGTTACATTCCTACCTTTTCTCCCCAAAAAAAGATACGAAAAAAAAGTAAAATAAGAAACCTATGCTTCTTTTATTTCACCACCGTTTTTTTTACTCCCATTTCTATGACTCGTACGTGTGGTGGCAGTAAAAAAAAAGAAGGGGGAAAAGGTGGGAAGGAGGGGAAATCGGTAGAAGAAAGCAGACGTGGCTCAATAAATCCGTCCCACGAAGCTGTTACCCTGGAAATAACTACCCCATCAAGTAAATGTTTGACCGGAGCCCATTCAATCTCTATATTTTAGTCTTAAGTGACTGTACGTGTACATTTTTAAATTAAAAATTCTCTACTGGATATAAATCTTTTTTTTCTCTCTCCATCCCTCTTTCTCCCTTACTTTTCTTGTCCTCCAGGAGAAAGAGAATCAGGGCTTGTACCAGAAAGAAGAACAACTTAAGACATCAAAATTTATTTTGTACTGTGTATACATACAAACCACGGAATTTGGCTCAAGTATTATATACAGAAGACGGAGGATATCTATCTAATCTTTACCGAAAGCCCTTTGTATATGCTCACTTACCAGCGGAATAATTGCATTAGTGTGTACGATTAAGAGTAAGAGAACGACGGGTCGGAGAGGACGATCGTAGCTGGAGGGACAGGGAAGGCAGAGGGAAAAAGAGAAAGCAAGAGGAAGGTGTAAATGGAGGAGAAAATATATAAACGAGAGAAACGGAAAACAATGTCAAAAGGAAAATGGAAAGAGAGACACAAATAGAAAGGAAAAGAGAGATAACAAGAGCAAAGGAAAGAGAGGGAAAGAGAGCAAGGGAAAGTGAGATAAAAGGAGAAAGCGCAAGAGAGATAAAAAGAGATGGTAGTGAAAGATAAAAGGATAAAGCAAAAGAGAGATAAAAAGATAAAGGCAAGCAATGATAAAGGGATAAAGCAAAAGAGAGATAAAAAGAGAAAGGTAAACAAAGATAAAAGGATAAAGCAAAAGAGAGATAAAAAGAGAAAGGTAAACAAAGATAAAAGGATAAAGCAAAAGAGAGATAAAAAGAGAAAGGTAAAGAGAGATAAAAGGAGAAAAGACAAGACGGATAAAAAGAGAAAATAAAAGAAAGATAAAAGGAGGAAAGACAAGAGAGATAAAAAGAGAAAATAAAAGAAAGATAAAAGGAGGAAAGACAAGAGAGATAAAAAGAGAAAATAAAAGAAAGGTAAAAAGAGAAATGAACAGAGATAGAAAGATAAATGAAGAGAGATAAAAAGAGAAATGAACAGAGATAAATAGATAAATGAAGAGAGATAAAAATAGAAAAGGAAATAATGGACGAAGAGACAGGTAGATGGTCGGAAAGTAAAAAAGAAATAAGGATAGGAAGAAATAGAGAAAGAAAAGAAGTCAAAGACAAAAAAGCATGAGCAGTGTGCCAAAAAATCTTTTTTTCTCTTCAAATGCCTGGGTACATACACCAGGCTTTAAATTACCCCTCACATACACATACAAATAAATACATGCTACACGTTTGTAACTCTTTTTTTTCTACTTCTTTTCCGTTTTGCCAAAGGCCTTTTTTTTCTCACGCACACACACAAAGAATTCGGAGGAAACATTTTATATAAAAAAAAGTTGGTGATTTACTTCACATTTTTTTCCTCCTCCCTCCGTCTGCGTACGTATACCAAACTTCTATTTGAAGCTGTCTACTTCAGATATTTTCGGAATACCCACCCACAAAATCGTATGTAGTTTTAGCTGGAAAGGAATGATTCATTCGGCAGGTGAATTCCCTGGTACTTTCCCCCACCATTCGAGGGTTGAATTTCTCCTTAAAAAATTATCCTTACCTGCAAAAAAAAACAAAATAAAGAAATTGTTTATCAAAACATGTCACATACTTGCACATACACAAATGGGATGAAATTTATAAAGTAAAAAAAAATGTTTAGCCATATTTTCCGGGCTGGTTTCCTTATTGACACATGTTCCAAGGGGGAAGAAAAAAACATTAAATTTATTTTTCTTTCCCTTCCCCTTCCACATGTTTTCATCACAACACCAATTTTGTCTTTCATTTGTTTACGGCGTGGGATGATTAAATTGGAAATACAAATGGGAACTGCCAACACATGACATTTCTTTTTTTCTTTTCGTCCCCCGGATTTTTTTTTTCTTTCCCTTATATCTTTCCCCCCTCTGTCGTCCTTTTCATCTATACCATTTCGTCTTTTTTTTTGCCACGGAGGAAACAACACTCCATGTGTCAATCCATTTGTTCTCGTCCCTTGAGAGGAGGGAAGAAAAACGAGAGGAAAAGAGAAGATAAAATTGGTGAGATACAGTACAGTGAAGCTACACAGACGGGGAGTACATAGGGGATGAATTACTACCAAGGAGATAAATAGCACTTGTGGGTTCCAAAAAAAGCTGGAGAGAGACAAGCAAAAAGGGAGAGGAATGAGGGGAGGAAGTTTTGTAAGAAAAAAAAGAGTATGGGAGTACAAAAAAAAATTCGGGGAAAAGAAAATAAAGAACGGAAGGCTTTGAACGAAATGTGACGACGAAGGGGGAAAATGTGTGGAGAGGATCCACAAGTGCTAAAGTGAATTCCATGTTTGGAACTAATCACACACACACATGAGGTTAGCCGCACTCCATAGATCATTCATTGGCAGATAAGAATTTATAACGAGGGAGAGAGAGAGAGTCATGACGTTGTCCTCGCCTTTTAGCGGTTGCCCAACTATCAAAGGATTATCGTGTTATTGTCAAGGGTATAAATTCCAGGCTACATAACGACTCATTGTGACTGTATATGCTATGAATGTAGACGTTATTTTTTTTTATTTGAGCACATAAAGAGGGTGGATAAGAATCCTTGGTTGTATAAATATGCATAGGTATGGACTTTTTACTTGGGAGAGATGAAGACCTACTTCATAGGATGGCAGTTGTTGAAGCTTTTACGACCAGGCAAATGGTAGTGCGTGTGTAATTTTAAGCAGACTTAGAAATGTTCAGAGGTCCTCGTCAGAGCTCAGAGGAATACATGAGTTTGCTTTCAAGGTGTTACTATCATCATCAATTAAGTCCTTGATGACAAATATGCAAAATCTAATATAATTTCGGACAGCTCAACCATCTCCTCCTGCGCACTCATTTGAACACAAAAAGTTTTCTCTTTCTCTCTCTTTCTCTTTCTTTCTCTTTCTTTCTCTTTCTTGCTCTTTCTTTCTCTCTCGCTTCTCTCGCTTTTCTTTCTCATTCTCTCTCTTTCTCTCTCTTTTTCTCTCTCTTTCTCTCTCTTTCTCCCTCTTTCCCCCTCTTTCCCTCTCTTTCCCTCTATTTCTTTGTCGCTCTTTCTCTCTCTTCCTTTCTATATATCTCTCTCTTTCTTTCTCTCTCATTCTCTCTCTTTCTCTCCCTTTCAGTATCTTTCTCTCTATCTCTCTCTTTCTCTATATCTCCCTCTCTTTTTCTTTCTCTTTCGTTCTGTTTTTTTATCTCTGTCTCTTTCGTTCCGCATCTATTTATCTCTGTCTCTTTCGTTGTCTCCTTGTTTTCCTCTCTGTCTCTCTCTCTTTCTCTCTATATCTCCCAATTTCTCTCTATTTCCCTCTCTTTCTCTGTGTTTCTGTCTATTTCTCTCTATTTCTCTGTATTTCTTTTTATTTCTCTCATTTTCTCTCACTTTCTCTCTTTCGTTATAACTCTCTGTCTGTCGTTCTGTCTCTCTCTCTCTTTCCCTTTTTCTCTTTCTCTCTCTTTCGTTCTCTCTTTCTTTTCGTTCCCATGCTCTCATTCTTTCTCCCTCCCAATTTTTCTCTCTAATCCCATTTCTCTGTCTCCGTTTCCATTCTACCTAAGTCTTCGCTCTTTCTCTCCCGTTTTATTAAAGTCCTGATCGCTTTTCTCCCCAAACGTTCTCCCATGAGGCTCTTGTCTCTCCTGTATTGCAGCCTCGCCGACTTAATTCCTGCAGTATCTGCCGTTTCTTATCCATTTATAATTCTCTGTCACTGGCTTTCTCTTGGTCTTTTTGTGGAAGAGAGAATCCCCTTCATCTTCTCACCCATCCTCCATTCATCACATTTCTCTGGGTCAATAAAGGGGACAACATCCCCGCCTCTAAGCCTATTTTTCACCTGCCTCCCACTTCCTCGAAGGATGCTCTTCGCCCTCTTCTCTCCTTCCATCTTTCACTTCCTGTCTCCTTGACGCATCCCTTTAGAGTTCATACTCTCCATTTTCTCCACTTTCTCCGGAGTAAGTCGTAACCCTCCCCTTTGGCCCTCAGCACATCCCTCATTTTCGGCTAGACAGATTCGTTTATTTCTGGAAGTAAAATGGCTTGCTCCTGTGGCTAAAGCGTCATGTACACAATGTGTATTGCTCCCGCCTAGAAAAGGCTTCTTGGAGGAGGAGGAGGATTGACGGGGTGATAGAGAACGAGAGAGAGAGAGAGAGACGGAGGGAGGAGTGGGACAAGAAACTGTAAACATTGACGAGAGTAATTCAAAAGGGAAATAATAGGAAAGAATGCATGAAGTGAATCTAATACAGCTTCCATGTTCTCCGAGTGAATGTAATAATATATTCTGAACTCTCGTCCAAAGTGTTTTGCCTACTAATGTCACCCTCTTTCTCTCTCTCTCTTTTATATCTTCCTACGCACAAACTCCGAGTTTGTATCTGTTTTTCCTCTTCTCTGTTTTTCTCCTCGGTTACTCTCTCTCCCTCACTCTCTCTCTCTCTGGCTGGCAGGAACATGATTATTAAAAGCCGCTCACTCACATTTATGATAGGGATACTTTCCCTCCGTAGTATGACGTTAGCAACACATATCGTCTAATTCTCTTATCAATCCGAATCGGGGGAACGCATTTTCAAATTCACACTTGCATAAATTTTAATACCCTCCATCCCCCTCTTTTCTCTCTCTCTCTTTCCCTCTCTCTCTCTCTCTATCTCTCTTTCCCTCTCTCTCCCCTCTCTCTCCATCTCCCTCTTTCTCCCTTATCACACACACAATTCCTCCTACTTGTCTTCCCTCCCATTATAGATTTTCGATTAGAAACAGATACCCCAAGCTCTTTTACACTATTTCACAATTGTAGGCGCATCCCTTGGTGAAAAAAATGTAAATATTATACATATAAAAAAATACATAATGCACTATCAAAAAAACCCGGTTTCTCCCTTTCTCTCCACCACGCGTGACCCTCATCATGGTGGTAACAGTAATTACAGTCCTCTAGGAACTGTATACCAGCTCATATTTTGAAAACGTTTGAATAATGTCCCAGCAATGGGGACAGTATTATATAAATGTTTCCCCATATTACTTTTGTGGAAGAAGTTTCCCACCGCTTTTGCTCCCTCTCAAACACACTCTCTCTCTCTCTTTCCCTGTCGCTCTCACCATCAGTGGTAATGGATGAGTACCCCAAAAAATGATCCGGAATGGTGATGATGATAACAGTAATAATAATAATGCTTCTCCAATTTATCTCGTTCAACTTCATCACCAGGAGTGCCGTCGTCCTTCATCCCTTCCTCATTCAATTTCCATGGTAAATTTTTCTGTATGCTCACAAAGGATCAAACTCTTTCAGGGGACGTGTATATGGACTGGAATGGCGGGCGAAAAAATGGAAGTGAAGTGAAAAAGAGGCAGATACAAAAATGGAGAAAAGGAATCCAGTTTAGAAGGGCTATTGACAGAGCCAGGGAGACAGGGAGAGATGAAGGAACCGGATCCGAAGGGGAGAGACAAGAGAGACGAAGAGAATTGTTTCTACACAAACTGCACGGGGGCCGAGGCAGGAGCTACCGACAGAATCTATTTGTAGAAAGAATGGCAAGGTTTAAACGAGAGAAGGGCGGGAGGAGTACAAAATTGGGAAGAGAAAATTGATAACGAAATGGTGAAAGGACATCCAGTAATACAGGCAACCGAAAACAGTGGGTGAAACATGATATGAAAAAAGAGTAATGAGGGAGAGAAATAACGAGAATAATGCGAAAATGGATCGACAAGTGTATAAAAACGAAGTAAATGAATAAAAGTAAAGCGATAGAAGGAAGAAACAGATTGACAAGAGTAAGGAGGGATATAAAAAGAGAACAGTATAACAAGAGATAAATCAAGAGATGCAAGCAAAGTGGGAAAATAAATAGAAAAAAGAAAAGAGAAAGAAATAGATTGAGAAAAGGAAAAGCGGGAGAAATGAATAGAAAAAAGTCAAGAGAAAGAAACAGGTCGAAAAGGAAAAGGCGAGAGGAATGGATACACACAGTCAAGAGAAAGAAACAGATCGAGAAAAGGAAAAGCGGGAGAAATGAATAGAAAAAAGTCAAGCGAAAGAAACAGGTCGAAAAGGAAAAGGCGAGAGAAATGGATAGAAAACAGTCAAGAGAAAGAAATAGATCGACAAAAGGAAAACCGAGAGAAATAAATAAAAAAGTCAAGAGAAGGAAATACATGGATCGAAAAGGAAAAAGCGAGAGAAACAAATAAATCAAAAAAGGAAAAATGAAAAGGCAGAAATAGCAAAATGTAAACAAAACGAAATAGGTCAAAAAAACGAAATATAGAGAAATAAATAGAGAAAGTAAACACAAAGGTGTGCATAGATCGAGATAGGAAAAAAGCGAGAGAAAGAAATAGACGAGAAATGAAAACAGCGAGAGAAAGAAATAGATCGGGAAAAGGAAAAAGCGACAGCAATAAATAAATCGAGACCATGAAAAATCGAGATAAATAGATAAATAAATCGAGAAAATGAAATAACGAGAGAAGGAATTCAATCGAGAAAATTAAAAAGAATGAGAAAAATAAAAAAGACACGAGTGAACAGAAATAAACCGATCGAGAAAAGGGAAAAGCAAGAGAAATTGTGTGGGAAATCAGTTGAAAGGGAAAGGATCGGGTAAATAAAGAGGGGCGAGAGAGAAAAAAAGGAGTAAATATTCACATAAATTCTTTTTTAGAATTTGATAGAGTCGTGAAAAAAATGGAGTCCGTGGACAAAGAGACATTATTTTGAGGAAGAGGACGGAAAGCCTCCCTGCACTCACCCCCTATTGCGTGTGTATTCACGCGAAGCTCTCTCCAAATACACACATGTGAGGATCCCCTTTGATTATGACTATCACCATTATTATGATAACACACGGGAGACCCTTTACCACTAATATTACACATGCACGAGCCTTGGGAAACAACAAAGAATTTACGTACAAACTACCCCTTACGCACTCACACGCACCTACATACGCACTATATCCAGTATTAACATACATAAGGGCACAATCCCTTCCATATTCTCCCTTTTCTCCCCTTTCATGTCCCAAAATATGTATGGTATTCTCAAGAAAAAGACAGAAAAAACAACAAACAAAAAGAGACATAATCCTGCCCCTCACTGTCATCACAATGGATGGGACAGTAATAAAAAAAAATCCCTAAAAAGTGTGGTAGGAACTACTTAAAAAAGGAAAGTGTATAATAATTCATGTTTTTTTTAAGTATTGTGCAACAAAAAAATATTACTCCAACTTCATAAATGACGGGGTGAATACAATAAAAGAGAATCCGGAATGTGGAAAGGACACTGCCGGGCCTCCTATGGTAAATTTGTACTGAAAACAAAAATGAAACGACACTGTTGAAGAATGAATAGAGGTAAAAAATGGATGAATGGACCATAGTTCAAGGGATAGTACGTAAAATTTTGTATACAGGTATAAGAGCATATATGGGAAACATTACACTTTATTACAGTCTCAAGTAGTGTAGGGAGCATTTTAATCCACAGGATACAAACAGTCATGCTGTGAGTCCTGAGACGACTCCTGTCATTTCAAGTCCAATTCCAATGACAGCTGTCCATTCTGATCTCAACCCCTTCCATTGTACACTTTCGCCCTTTCTTCTGAATCCTCCTAAAAAAATAATCTACCATCCTATGCATAATAATTGTGCGTAATTAATCCATAAAAAAATTGCAGTAGTAAAGGACATTTTTAGGCATCTTTCCCTCTTTCCCAGGAGGAGTACGAGACCGTGCAATTACAGTTTGGGTTATTGCCCTGAACTTCGAGATAATTACTCCTCTAATATTTTATTCCATGGAGTAATCATAGCACACAGGAATTGTGATTGAGACATTTCACTCACTCGCCGGATGACCTTGGCACAAAATGCGTACTTATGGATTCTTTCCCCAATTTCTTCCAGCATTATATTAATATCCTTTACTCATAAGAGAGGAATGTGGAGGACATTGGTGTCAATACTGAGGGTGTATTCCATACTCTCACACGCTCTATCTTTAGGGTCACATGTCACATTGTGTAAGCAAGGAGATGAAAAGTAAAGAATGGTCATAAAAAAGGGGAGTCGGGGGACCTTAAATTATATTTTTCTGGTGATGCTCTACTACCACATATACGGTGAGTCTCTGTGTTTACATCCATTTCTCTCTCTCTCTCTCACACTCTTCACGCACACAAGAGTAAATATTATGTTTCTCTCTCTTTCTTTATTTCTTATCTCCCGGACATATCAGTGCATGTGAGGTTCCTCTATTTGTAATGTGGTGCGGGCTTTGTTATTATTAAAGCATGTAGAAAACCCTTATTTTTGGAGGAGTTCTTCTTGTGGTGAGCAAGACACTGGCAGGAGCTCCGTCCTTCAATGTAATAAAAAATACACAAGAGTGAGATGCCCGCCAAGTGCAACATGGAACTTGGGTGAATTATTTTTTCTAGTATTTTTTATCCATCAAAAATGTGTTATTCATCCTCCTCCATCTACTTTATCCTCTCTATTTTTCTCTCTCTCTGTCTCTTTCTCTCTCTCTCTCTCTCTCTCTTTCTCTTTCTCTCTC
>JAQGBT010007707.1:0-10651 GCA_034698585.1 Disparrhopalites patrizii
CTCGGACGACCTGGCATCCTCCAGCAGTGCAATGAGCTTGTCCGTGCTCCCCATTTCCTTCCTCAGCTCCTGATTGGCTCTCACCTCCCTCAACCACCGGATTCCCCTCCGCTGGAGAATGGCCAGGATATCCTCCATCCACTTTAAAAAGTGCCCCGTGCTATACAATCTCCCACTGCAAACACAGATTTCTTCCAGGAATTTCGAGTACTTCCTCAAGACGAGGCTGGTGTACAAGCTCAAAATGTCCGTGCGGGATTGTTTGATGGGGACTAAACCCGGATAGAGTGTCATATTCTCCGCCGTATACGTCTTGACGTACAATCCGTAGGTGATCATGGATGTCCTCCTCCCGGTGGTCGTCTCAATAATCGTCTTGGGAATATCCGACCGGTTCACATACTCCATCTGAGCCTTGATCCGGCTCATGACCTCATTAGGCGGGTTCTTAAAGTACAGGTCACAGGCGAAACCCGGGAGTTTCGGGATTCTGATGCGGTAGTTTGTCATCTGGGACAATTCCTCATTCGTCAATGGCACCCGGTCCGTTTCGGGGAAGGTGAGGAAGGCGATGAAATTTGAATTAAAAAACACCCCCAACACAATCGAATAGAAGAGGAAGAGCCCCGTCAGGTGTCGGACGCTCCTGGGAATGTTTCGGGCTTCCTGAAGGAAGGCGCAGAGGGGCAAAATGATGGAGATGAACAGGGGATTCTCACATTTTGGGGTGAATAACCTCAATCGGAGGTAGATCAAAGGGATTAAAAGGAGGATTGACAGGATTACAAGTGTCCACACAAATCCATCGAATACCAATAGCACTCCGTACCAAACCACGCGTTGGGCGGGGAGGGCCGAGAAGAAGACGAGGTCCACGTGATCCACCGGCGGAGTGAAATCGGCGTAAGGATGGCGAGGGTAGGTGCATGCCATCCAGAAGGCGATATCCTTGGAATTATTGGCCAATAACCCAATGAACCCATTCCAGGTCCCATCTGGCTTCTGGGCTAAGCTCCGAAGGCCCACGTGCTCAAAGTCGTAGGTGGAATTGTAGTGACTGGCCACTTTGTCAACAAAATTCCAGGTGACCCCCGCAACGGGCTTTCCCTGGACATCCCTGATAATGTGGTGTCTCGAGTTTAAGGCGGCGCTTCGGATATGCCGACCTTTTAGGATATCCATTTTCCCACAGGGGCGCGGGGCCCTGTAATGAAATTCCAGATTAATGGCTGTGTGGAAGCAATTATCCCTGAAAATGGAAACGTCCGAGCTTTGCCGTGGAAATAGTATTGCCGTTTTGTATCTAAGATTGGATTCCCGCTCGAAGAATTTGTAGATATCTTGCGGGTTGGCTTGGTGAAAAATGAAGATGTGATTGACGAGCTGCGGGTGGCTGTTGAACGGGAAAGGAAGGACACTGCGAATCTGGAATTGTATACCATCCCCATAAATCCTTTGGAGCGAATCTGGCCTGGGGCTAAAAATTATGGCGTGGTAGCAGTGCGCCCCAAGACGCCGGGCCTTCACTTCCGGCGAAATCCAATGTTTTTCCGAATCGATTTGGTTGTCCCGGAAAATTTTGGAGGATGTGATAAAGCCCTGGGGGGAATCTACGACCAGTCTTGGACGGCTCCATGGAGGGAGGGAGGAATCCCCGAAAATGGAGGGAAATTTTGTGCCCGAAACGGTTACCAGGGAAATGGTGCAGTCCTGGATCCCAAGTTGTAGTTCGCTAAATTGAGAATGAGGCCAGCGATTCTCTAGTAACATTTTTGCCACCAAGGGCCAAGGATCTATTTCGGTTGGATGTACTAAATTGAATTTGACCATTGTGAAAAGGATTAGCGGGAGAAAATAAATTTGTGGCTGGAAATTCATTTCTGTCTTCATTTCCTTCATCAGATATTTTTATGGACAATCAACCAATAAATGGAGGTAATATATTGGAACTGTTGCACTGTGGAACTGACTGTGCCTTTAGCTAAGTTAGACTGTAGGCAAGGTTAGATCGGAAAAAAAAGTTATTGCAAACGATAGATCTAAATGTGCAACATGTAATCATGCAGGATTGTTACGAAACAATTTTCTTCAGCTGTCATATACACACATTTTATTTAATTACCTCGGAGTTTTTTTCCCCCAATATTAGCAAACGTAATTTATTACGTATACACATGATAGTACTAATACATAATAATAGTAAAATTATCATAAGAGTATAGTTGTGGAGTGCCCGGTCTGTCTCAGAAATATTAGTTAGTATTCGGGAATAGTATTGGTATAGTACATAGTGTACATATAGTTAGTAATTTCCCTAATACACATGATAATTTTCAGGGTGTAGTCCGGAGGCTTAATTGAAAGTGGAAGGTTCCAAATTAAAATCTTCGAGGTCGTTCTCTATATTTATTCTCAGTTTACTTTCAGACGATAAATACATACGTCCTTCGTATGCATAATTACAACGGTATTGAGAATCCCTTGTATTTGGTCAGAAAATGATACGTGAATATTTCACCAGACCATTACCAGTTTGTCAACTTTCCCTAATGCACACAAATTAAAAGCACCGTTACATACATATACATATGTAATTGGCGCATACCAGCAAATTAAGTTTTGATACGCCAGTAAAGCTATACATACTTGTGGAAAGAATTACGCCAAATTTTCACAGAACGTTTGATAGATGCATTTACATGTAAACAGACGCTGATTATGGTATCCCAATAATTTTTTCAGGGGGTTAGCCGCGCAATTGCCTTTTATGTAAGTACAGTGGACTCTCGCTATAACAACCCCGAAGGGAAGGGCAAAAATGGTTGTTATAAGGAAAAGTTGTTTTATGGAATAATTATTACTTACACAATATATACGAAGGGCGGAAAAATAAAGTTGTTATAGAGAAAAAGTTGTTATAAGGAGAGTTGCTATAGAGAGAGTCAACTGTATTTGTGTTCATGGAATTTCTTCTTAAATGTGAATGATGTATCTCTAAGTGTTTTTATACAAAGTACATTAAAAGTAAGGGCAGTGACATCTATTGTGTGATTGTGTCAAAGTTCTAATATAACAAGTCTCTTTATAACAACAATTTTATGTAACAACATTATTTTTTCAGCCATTTGTACATGTAAGGTGTATATTTTATTGTTCTATATAACAACCTTTCCCTGTAACAATATTTTTTCCTTTTCCCTTCAGTGTTGTTATAGAGAGACTCCACTGTATTTCATCCATGGCAATTTAAGAATGACTTTCATCTTCATCCTCTATTGAACAACATGGACGTCATCCGTCCTTTCTCGCAAAACCTTATTTCGCCTGCAAACGCCACGATCGCAAAAACCCAGCCCACGATCCAGCCGAAGAATGCGAAGCCCACATGAACCAATTGGAAGGGTCTAACCGGGAAGACGCGGCATCCTCCAGAAGTGTTATCAACTTCTCCGTGCGCAATACAGAGGAGTCTCTCTATAACAGCGTCCAAGGGAACCCAAAATTTTGCTGTTATAAAAGGAATGCTGTTATAGAGAACACAATTAATATGTTTTCTATGTACAAGGTGCAGCGAATTTCCTGACGTTATTCAGAACATGGTGTTATAAGGGGTGCTGTTATGAAGAGACTCCACTGTATTTCCTTTCTGAACTCCGCATTGGCCTTCACCTTGGCATTTTTTGCTGCTGTTATAACGAGAGTACTATTATAGAGAGTGTTATAGACTGTTATAGAGAGAGTCGACTGTAGTATATACATATGTGCAAATGGTAATTGTAAGATATTGAGAAGGTAATCACGGATGACAATCCCTTGTATGCATTTTGTCAGCAAGCAAAATTAAATATTAATGGTGTGGTCGTATATTAAACCAGACCATTATTACCAATTTATCAACCGTTTTTCCTTAAAACTAACGATAAACACTGAAATTATTGGCCGGCCCAATCACATTAAATTTTAGAACAGTAATTATGCGACAGTAAATATACTTTTGTGGCCGGAAATGAGTCGAATTAACAAAGGATTTTCCATGTACATACCTAATCGACGAAGTCAATGGCATTCAAATATTTTTTTCAGGGATCAAGAGCCAGGAATTTCTCCCGTAACTTCCGCCCTTGTAAGCTGCGGTAACCAACAACTGCAGTTAAATATACAAGAAAGGAGTATAATTTACTCCCCACTCAATTCTTACAATTATTCTGAAAAACGTTATCTCATTTCAATATTTTTGAGACTTTCAAAGAGACATGTCAAGCTGCTAAGGGCATCCCTTTTAGGCAAAGGGAGAAGATGGCGACAAGTGAAAAATGGCTAAAATTAAGGGCGGCGGAGAGCCGCCCAAGCGCGTCCAGAGAGCAGGGAAGGCAATGTTGAATACAGTGGAGTCTCTCTATAACAAGTCTCTTTACAACAACATTTCTCTGTAACAACATTATTTTTTCAGCCCCTCGTACATGTAAGATGCATATTTAATGTTCTATATAACAACATTTCCTTATAACAATATTTTTTCCCTTCCCTTCAGAGTTGTTATATAGAGACTCCACTGTAATGCACAAGCCTTGAAATGCATTTGTAACGTGAGCGTCCGTAGAAAATTAAAATGCATAGGTATTATTTAGCGTAAAAGTGAGTGTCCGTAGACAATTAAAATATATGGATATTATTATACCAACCTGATTTAAAAATTGGGTATATTCGTTGTGTATCAGTTGATAATTATTGATGGATTTTAATCTGAGCCCCCAAGGGACTTTTCAGAAGAGCTTAAAATGGCCGCTACCCATTTAAAAAAGAGGACCGTGGAGGGCGGTACGAAATTTTTAAAAATGGACAACGATTTTCCAGATCGCAATTTCAGTGACAAAATCGATGCAAAATTTCTCTTGTAGATATTATGTGCCTTTAACGCATTTTTAGTAGTTTTATGAATATTAATTTATTCCATTTAATTCGTCAAAGTGCTTCTCTACACATTAACAAACACAAAACAAAAAAACAAAAGAAAGTGCTCGTGCAGAAGAAATCAAAGAAGTCCTCAATATCCAAACTATCGAACTACCTTTGTGCAAAATCCGGAGTTGAATGATTGGTTTTAAATAGTATATATTTATTTACGTTCAGAGACGATACATTCTTAGTTAATAACTGAGTCACTCACTCGCATCACAGAAATCGGACGCCTCTGGGAATGTCCCAGCCTTGCCCCAGAAGAGCACCAGGGGGAAGGACGACGGAGGTGAAGAAGGGACTGTCCAAGCTCGGATTAAACACAATTACAATTAATACATTATGTGCATAAACGGCTTGGGTGTTGGGATGCTGGTTCACTGTGGTAAATAACTCAACGTAGAGAATGAGATAATAAACAAAAGCATATAACGCATACATTATTCTTCCATTTCTTTACTCGCCGAAAATCACATAGTTTTATTAAGGTCAAAGATATACCATGAAGTATCTAAAATCTCGGGAAAATTCCAATTGACTTCAATCAACAGAGTTCGAATGATTATCACAAAAAGAGGAACGAAGAAAGTCTCGTGACATCTCAAGCTGGCACATTTGGAATTACAGATAGAATCGATTTTTTAACGTACTCAAGACAGTCCAGAGTCCAAAGGTTGCTTTCGAAATTTCCAACGATTCAGCATCACCCATGGAAGTTCAGATACATAATGAATCCAAAGTCCAGCATCTTCCGACACCAGAAACTATTTGATGTGTTTGTACCTTCTCAAGTACGTATTATGCGCAATTTGCAGCTGTGTTTACTTCTGGGATTCCCATTAATCCATGTGCACCCCCCACAAATTTCATGGCATTCAATGCTTTCTGCTTAGGTCCATTCATATTTTTAAAAAATTTGATTAATTCAAACTTTTGAAGAGTGTTTTGCAAGAGCTGTCCATTACATTAGCCTTTGAATGCAATTTCAATTGTGGCTAGCAATCAAGTTTAAAAAAAAAATATGACAACGGATAACGTATTCAATAAGCAAAAACGCAGTAAATTTATACTGTATAAATTTATACTTTATTTATCAGAACATATGTAATTGGAATGAAAAAATATTAGCAAAAAGTTAAAATTCCTGCAACCTACTTCAATAGAAATTTTTAGTTCCAGCAAGGAAAAACTCGTAACTGATCTTGGTGCAGAAATTTGTACTCTCAAATCAAACTTGAATCAATTTGGAGCTGTCCTTCGATCGTGTCTGACATGGATTCAATCATTACCGCTGCCTCCAAAGTGAAACGTGCCGTGAGGGATGTGAACCTCGGTCCAACTAATATGTTGAGGCAGCATAAATTCAAGTGATTGTACCAATACTATACGAGCAATACCATATGTGTGTAGTAAAAATGCGACTAAAGCCATTCAATATATCCAACAAGACTTCGCCAAATCCTCCCAACTCCCCCGCCGCACCTCTTTTTTTTAAAATTTAATCTCTCCTTGAACCTCTCAAAAGGTTTATCTGCGATATGGCAGATGTGTCTGTTGAACAAAATAATAAATATTATACTTTTCTCAAGTGGTAAATAAGATAATGCATGGGGACATCTTTTCACCCTCATAAAAATACCTGCTAATCTTCCTTTATATAAATATATTATGAAATTTATATGCACTATGCCATGCAGGATTTAATAGATTTATACACAATGTTATATAAGCTGCTTACACTAACTATTGTATTTATACACTACACGCTACACATCATGTATTTTACAAGGGAAAAGATGAACCTCGTGAATGTTATCGTTCCATATCGCCTTCATCCCATCTATGTTCCAGTCCTACGAAAAAAAAATGCGACAGCAGCGTTATGCACGTCCGTGTGCATTTTTTAATTTATTTGGTTCAATCAGTATAATAACAATACAGTTCAAAAGGTCTGGATAAATATCAGTCCCTTTCCTCTCGACTCTCCCCTTTAACATTTTCCCCCGTCCTTGGTTGATTTACTATAAAATAAATTACTATTAAAAAAAACGGTAGACTTTTTATCTGCCCTCTCCACTCCTTGCTTTTTCATTCATTCCCTCTCGCCGTCGTCCGTTTGTTTGTTATTGATTTTCTTCGTTAGGGGCAAATATAATTAGTCAACATATTTAGATCCGTGATAGAACGAGTGGAAAAGTATTTAAAGGCAACAACCCCAAAGGAAATCTTTCTCATTTCACACAATTATTTCTTGACGAAATAGTCCATCTTGAAAACTTAATTTTTTTTATTATACCCAAAAAAAACAGCCATGGGCGCTGAAAACGAGATGCAGGATAATTGTACCATCATCGATGCTAATAACAACGAGAGTGAGCTGGAAATTACCAGGGAATTCCTCGAGGAGAAGCTTCGGTGGAAATTTCATAGGATTTCTGTGTCGCCTGGCGCCAATCAAGGGACGACTTGTCCCCTTTTTTCGGTGGACATCTGGGAGACGGAGGCTACGAGGAGGCCCAAGAGCTTGGTGGTGAAGACCTTTCCCGTGAATCCGGAGGGGCAGGAGTATTTGGACAAGGCCCACTTGTTTGAGACGGAAGTCCACGTTTACCAAAAGGTCATCCCGGAGCTGACGAAATTTAAGGAGCAGCTGGGGCAAAGCTGTACTGTTAAGATGCCCTTTGCGCCATGTCTATTTGGGAATTATGTGCAACCCGAGGCAAGGAAAGGTATAGGCTGGTTCAAATTTATTACTCATTTTCTTCTCTCAACAAATTTGCATCCTTTTCAAATATAAAATTCATTATAAATTTTATGTGCGGGTTTTACATTTTTGCATGTTTTTGAATTACAAATTTTTCCGAACGCAAACAATTCAGAAATTTGCATTCATTGAATAAAATGCATCCAATCCAGAAATTTTGGGAAATAAAATGTATAAAATCTTAGTGAAAATTTTGCAAATCCAAAAATTTTCAAATTTTGGAGAAAAATTTTATATCCAGAAATTTGCGTTTTTGGAGGAATAAAATGTAGAAAATCCAGAAATTTCCGTTTTTGGAGGAATAAAATGTAGAAAATCCAGAAATTTGCAAATTTCGGGGAATAATATGCTGTAAATCCGGAAAATAATAACGTTGCAAAAAGTGATACAAAGGTCTATGTTAATTATTAAGGGTACATGTTTATTATATAATTAAAAGTCTAAATTCGCATTTTGTCTTTCATGCTCCTGTTTCATGAATTTAGTGCATTAGTTTTGTGATTATTGCTAGAATTATGTGCTTTTCATGTATAATCCCTAATTCAAGCAGCATTATATGGCCAACTTTGACATTAGAGTAAAATGCAATTGGTTTCAAAATTTTTGTAGGTATCGTCGTGTAATTGGATAGACAATTGCGTATTGGGTATACATAAATATTTTATAGCGTTTTACATAGTATGGTAACAAATTTATTATAATTGTATTTTCTTTTTCTATATTCCAGAAGAAGAATTCCAGATCCGGGAGAACTGTATTATCATGGGCGACCTCCGGAAGCATGGGAATTTCCAGCTCCTGGACAAGTTCCAGGGTCTCAGCTTGGCCCATATGAAGCTCGTGATCCGGGCCCAAGCCCAACTCCACGCCGTATCCTGGGCCTACAGATGCAAGACCAGAATGGGCCTCCAAAGGCGATTCTTCCCCAACAAGACGGAGCCCCACGAGGATTTAAAGGCAGGCTTTGACGACTACAATCAGCAATGCATTGAGCGGGGGAAGCAGATCCTGGAGAATCACCCACACACTTTCCCGGCCTTGGATTATTTATCCAATTACTGCAACTCCATCTTTGGACTGTACTTTGACGCGGATATGGGTCAGGAGAGGTTGGGACACACAAAAGACTCCATTTTGAAGACACCCAGTAGTTCCTTTAGGAAAGAAGGTACTTACTCCTTGCATAATTTGCTCACGTTCTACATTCTTGCGAAATCGGCAGAAAATTTAAATCTCATTAGTCGTACAAAAAATCCCAAATGGCGCAAGAATGATTCAATTCCGTATCTTTGCCTTCAATTTTTCCTGTGTCAGCGTCTAAAAATTCCGCTTATTCTACAGTTTTCAAAATTTCCTTTTGGAGTAGTAATATTTCATTTAAGATTCTTTTATAGGTAAATTCATTGTAAATTTGATTATTCTAAAATGCCATGTTTTTGAACATTTGTAGAACCCTGGCAAGTAATAGTTCACGGAGATCCTTGGTGCAACAACATGCTATTCCGGCACGACCCCAAAACGGGAGAGCCAACGGAAGTCCGGTTCATTGACCTTCAAATGACCCGCGTGGCCGACCCCCTCACGGACGTATCCTTGGCGCTCTATTTGAACACGACCAAGGACTTCCGGAAAAAACACACACAAACCCTCCTCCAACTCTATTACAGCGAATTCACAGACATCTGCGAGAAATTTTACGTCCCGGATCTCCCCGGCTGGAGCTTCACAGAGCTGCAGAGGCGCTACCGGCGCGCCCAGATTTTTGCGGGGTACATGGCGCTCCAGACATTGCCGTTGCAATTGGAGGAATCTGGAGCGGACCAGGGGAATGACATGGAATTGACGGGCTCGGGTCCCCAGAAATTCCACCATGTCCTTGTCCAAAGGATGTCCGGAGTCTTTGAAGATTTAATGGGTGATTATGTCATTTAAGGGTTGAATTCCCAAAATTTGTCATCATTCGGGGGGAGAGAAGGAGGAGGAATCATGTATTAAATATATACTTTCCATTATTTATTCACAGTTTTGCCGTAAAAGCTGTGCTTTTGCCATTAGATGTAAGTATTTTAGAATATTTTTAAGAATTTACATACGACGTTTTCAGTACTTGTGTTTGTATTTCGCGTTTAAGTAAAAACGTTTTAAGTAAAACGGAATAGAAAAAATGAATTAATAAACGTTACAGCAACGTATGAACATGCTCAATATAAAAGGGGTTAATAATGGATTTATTTGTTTGCCCTGGACCAGTCTATATACATATATATGCATACGCATGAATTTCTGTATATATTTACATGTAATTAATATGTTTCTTCATATGTATACGTATAAAATAGGCGAATTTAGTGCATACAAATAAGCTTTTTCTTGAAAACCTATGCTTTATATATGGTTGTAGATGTTTGTCCAAAAGTTTTTATTTCTAAGGGTCAAATTTAGCTATCTTTAAAATTTGGGCTTAGGTATACATTATATAGCATATATATAGCTATTAATTTATATAGCTATGCATTTTAATTGCGATGAATAAAGACCATTTAATTTAGCCTATTCACCCCTCATCGGCATTAACTGTCATATTGGCTATAATAGAGAATCCTTGTTCTATCCAACCGTCTCGAACGCATATCAATGACATTGACAATGAGAAGCGCCTGATCTTTGACCTCAAACCTGTTGACAGTTTGACCTTCAAAAGATTTGAGTTGGATTCATGAACTTGAGACTGGTCACGTATACGTCTCCCTTTTCTCTTTTTAGCTTTTGGACCCATTTCCTCTTCTCCGGACTTTCTTCCACTTGTTTTTCTCTCTGTCTCTATATGGGTACCTCTCGGGTTATCGCATCTCTCTACAGTGGAGTCTCTTCATAACAGCACCCCTTATAACAGCATGGTCTGAATAACGGCACGAAATTCACCGCACCTTG
>JAQGBT010007708.1:0-10651 GCA_034698585.1 Disparrhopalites patrizii
AACTTTCTCCATTTGTTAACATAGAAATGTCTGTTCTCTATAACAGTTTTTCGCTATAACAGGCGAAATTTGATGCTCTATAAGGTGCTGCTATAGCGAGAGTCGACTGTAGAATTAGTTTTTGCCTATTTCTTTTTCGATGCACAAATTGACCGTTATCTCCGTAGATACTGGAAAATGCTGGAAAGTGGCCAGTAGATCTAAGCGAATGGACTCATCAGTTCCGACAGATACGTTGTCATCATTTTTCCCAACAAAAGTGGTTACAGGCATAGTCACTAAACAAAGCTCAGTGCTGTGATCGGTCCGAGATCTGGAATTGCACCAGGATAACGAGGTGCATTGTAATGGTTGCAAAAACCTGAGCACAAACACATTGGAAATGTCACAAAAGTGGAAAATTAATAGATGTTTTAAAAGGAGAAAAAAGTACACGAACCGAGGTTAGTAAGCGACGATTGATGCGGAAGAAATGTCCTGGAGATATTCTTGGCGGGGCAGAAGAGATTCGCAAGATCCAAAGTAGCACCTAAAAAGCATAAGTAAAATAATGCATGGATATGCTCGCCCAAAAAAGTCAATTTGCCACCTGACGCTTGTACTAAACTCGGGCATGCTTATCAAAATATATTATATTATATGTAAGTTATAAATATTATAAATTATATTATACATATATGTACAGCGGAGTCCCTGTATAACAACTCTGAAGGGAAGAGCGAAATATATTGTTACAGGGAAAGGTTGTTATATAGAGCATTTAATATGCACCGTACATGTACGAGGGTCTGGAAAATAATGTTGTTACAGAGAAATGTTGTTATAAAGAGCCTTGTTATATAGAGACTCCACTGTATATGGCTTATCAATATTATACCTTCGACTCAACGCAACTCCTGCTGACATCCAAATCTGTTAACGCTTTCAATAAATTTTGCACCTCCTCGTCGATTAAAGTACCGGCCGATGTCATGACGTACGTTTGCCAAACGTGCTCCAAGCAGAAGCACACAACCCAAAGTATGGAGGTGTACTTGGCGGTAATGAATGAATATATAAAGTAGAAAGTCTCTGCTGTCACCATGAAAAGCGAAACAAGCATCAAGGCAATGTACGTCGTCCCATAGTATCTATTAAAACCTTCCAGCAATTCCTCGATGACAGTGTAGGCCTGGAATAATTTTCGGATCTTCCTAGAAAATTCCTCTCTGGAATTTTCCCGCATAACCAAATATATTACCTCCAGAGTAACAATCCGTAGAAGCATACTGTACATTTGCAGGAAGAAGATACTGAATAGTAGCAACATCATATGTGAGCCACCCCAGATGTTCCACACGTACTCGAGTCCCAGTTGACACCACGTAAAGTAATTGAGAAGCGCTGATACTCCGTTTTGCTCTATGCGATTCCCGACAATTGAAATGGGGCCAATACTCGCAAATAACAGGATATAAGCTGCAGCAATCATGGCGGTCTTCCTTGCAAATTTACGTAACCTGTCAATTTCTTCAGCGTACTTCATTTGCCCGGAACAAAAATCCAGGCTTCCATCGATGTTCCTGAATAAGTCCAATGCGCTGCAATTTTTGCGCCAAAAAGCTTCCGTGTTTCGCACATTCAGGAGTGAATACAGTCGAAATAAAATCATAGTTCCCAGATAGATGAAGACGAAAAAAATATTCACCACCGTTAGGGTGGCCGAATGGTTCTCTGTGTCGCCGTGAACGTAAAATTCGATAATCACCAATGACGCGCCGGTTAAAATCAGTAAATTCCAGCAGAAGACTAGTGAACGTGTTTTCAGTGTCAGACGCCATTTGATGACGGAGAGGGGCAGCAATCCCAAAATTTGATTGGCTACCAACAAAGGTTTGGTGAGCTCGTAGAGCAGACGCTCGGATGAGATTGTGTTTGTTGTCTTTATCATTTTATATCCAACCCCAAGTATGAGCTGGACACTCTTACCTGTGTTCTCCGTTTTTTGGTGAAACTATACCTATAGTATCGATGCTGAAGAAATAAATTTGTGCGAGACTGCTTCCATGTTTATCCATACAAGCAAACTCTTTACAAATGGGCACATCCTGAGAATTTATGGAACCTTCTGTCATTTTGCGTCGGAATCGTTCAATAACGGCATGGCTGCGTTTTAGATTTTGCGATATGAGCGCAAATTGAATTGAAAATATCGTTACACATAAAAGCATTGCTGTTGTCGGCCAGTTTAAGTCCAGCGGATGCAGTGTTACTGCAAGCGCATTGTGTATATACGTAATATATAAACCATGTTGGTAATAAAATTTGCTCAAGGCATGCATATTATGTACGTTGTGGGACTTCGGCTGATTTTGGACTCACTGTGTGCTGGACTATGTTTGGTGTTCACAAGTATATTACATGCCCACAAACGCCAAAATCAACTCGAGTGGCGAAATATCAACACATTGCACTAAAGTCCTACCATTTGTCTGACAAAAGGGATGAGATTATAACTCAAAAGTATATACAACGCAATCTCTGATGTTTCAAAATACACCGTTATGATAATGCGTCTGAGTGAGTATTTCTACTATAGAAAAAATTTTACTGCAAAATATTGTGGACGTTTTCGGAGTATGTATACTATGAAAATTTCAGGATAATCTCTTTATGAGTATATTTTCAAAAAAAAGCATTTTGTGGCATGAACTACTGATCCGGACAAATAAATGTCTGTGCTTCCAAGCCACAATAGCATTGTTTATCTTGTAGATTGTGAACACGTGTTACGCGGAATACAAGGATTAATTAGCAAAATTGCAATTATACATCCAAACAAAGTTTTGCGGCAAATATTGTGACGTTCAAAGCAAACAGACACGTCTAAATATGCACTCAGTGTCATACGTAGCCGCTGCAAATGGCATTATACTTATTGTTACAGTCGAACCTCTCTATAACGGGCTCCCTTATAACGGTTTTCTCTCTATACCGGTGGCTGAAAATCCTTCCCTCAAAAACTTTCTCCAATTGTTAACATAGAAATGTCTGCTCTCTATAACGGTTTTTCGTTATAACGGGGAAAATATGCTGATTTAAGGGGAACCGTTATAGAGAGGATTATCGACTGTAGTTTGATATCCATTAGCTTAGTAATTTACATTTTCCCAGTGAGTGAATTAGCGTTTATCTATATACCAAGCATGAAGGAAGAATTAAACTTAATGACGTTTTCAATATACGCCCTTCAATTATAATCATGGTGATCCGTAATATCAAAGTTCCCCAAAAATTTGGCCAGGAAATCAGCCTACACAGGTTAGTACTGGGCTCGGTCCGCTACCTGTAACTAAATCAATATGACCAGGTAGATTGTAATTGTTGCGTAATCTGTCCCCAAGCATATTCAAAACTTCAATTTGCTCTTAGGTTTCTGCATGGTAAGTAACCATAATATATTACACATATGTCTAAAAATACTATAATACATACGGAGGTTAGCAAGCGCCAATCGACGCCAAATGATTGATTTTTGCTATTTAACCAAGCTATACGAACACGCAATACAATCTACCATATTTATTCTACATAAACCGCACTTATTTTGTTTCAAATTGTAAGCTGCATACACAAGGTAGAAGACGTGTGCAACACATAACGGAGTTATAAGACGCTGGGTACACAACACTTAAATTTAAACACTAAACATTAACAGTATTAGAATATATATAAAATAATTATAATTTCAGATCAGATCTCAGAAAAACATTTACTTATTTAATTATTTATAGATTGCTAGTTACCACATTTAAAATTTTAAAGTTCTAAGTTGACATTTATAGCATATTATTTAGTGAATTGCAATACATAATACCTGTAAATATTTTCATCGAGATCCGGCTACCGCCAAACATATTTAAAATATGCTCTGCCGATGTACTAATCTTTGATAATATTCTTTGCTCTCATATTTGTTTTCCATGCACACAGGCTGAACGGATACAATAATTGCCCGTTGTCTGTAGGCGTAAATGTTGGAAAGGTTCAGTGACAAGTACGCCTTAGCGAATGCAAATTTGTTGACATACTGTACTTTACAACAAAAGTGGTTAGGTAGAGTCAAGGAAGGCAGTTGAGTGTTGTGATCGGTCCGCGATCTGGAATTGGGCCAGTATGACGAGGTACATTGTAATGGTCGCAAAAACCTGGGCACAAATACAATCAACATGTCAAGGACGCGAAAACTTAATCGACGCTTTAAAAGGACAAAAACGTAAACGTACCGAGGTTAGTAAGCGACGATTGATGCGGAAGTAATGTCCTGGAGATATTCTTGGCGGGGCGGAAGAGATTCGCAAGATCCAAAGTAGCACCTACAGAGCATAAGTAAAAAAAATGCATGCAGACGTTCACTAAAACAAGCCAATTTGTCACCTGAGTTTTGTACTAACCCTCGAGCATATTTATCAAATTTACCTTCGACTCAACGCAACTTCCGCTGACATCCAAAGTGGACAACGCTTTCAATAAATTTTGCACCTCCTCGTCGATTAACGTACCGGCATTCGTCATGGCGTACGTTTGCCAAACGTGTTCGAAGGTGTAGAATACAACCCAAAGTATGGAGGTGTACGTGGAGGTAATGAATGAATAGATGAAATAGAAAGTCTCCGCTGTAATCACAATGAGTGAAACGAGAATCAAGGCAATGTACGTCTTCCCATAATACCTATTAAAACCTTCCAGCAATTCCTCGATGACAGTGTAGGCACGAAAATATTTTTGGATCATCCTGGAAAATTCTTCCCTGGAATTTTTCCGCACACCCAAATCTCTTAGTTTCAGGGTCACAATACGCAGAAGCATGGTGTACATTCGCAGGAAGAAGATACTGAGTAGTACCAACAGAAGATGCGAGACGCTCCAGATGCTACACAAGTACTCAAGTCCCAGATGAAACCAGGTAAAATAATTGAGGAGCACTGATACTCCGCTCTGCTGAATGTGATTCATCCCAACTGCAATGGGACCAATACACGCAAATAACAGGATATAAGCTGCAGCAAGCATGGCGGTCTTCCTTGCAAATTTACGTAACCTGTCAATTTCTTCAGCATACTTCCATTGCCCGGAACAAAAATCCAGGCTTCCATCGATGTTCCTGAATATGTCCAATGAGCTGCAATTTTTCCGCCAAAATTCCTCGGTGTTGCGCACATTTAGGAGTGAATACAGCCTGAACAAGATCATAGCACCCAGATACATAACGACAAAAAGGATATTCACAAAGGTTTCCGTGGCCGAATGTCGCTCTTTGTCGCCATTCACATAAAAGTCGAGAATCACCAATATAGTTCCTAGTAAATTCAGCAAATTCCAACGGAAGACAAGTGAGCGTTTTTTCAGGGTCAGACGCCATTTTATTGCGGGGAGAGGCAGCAATCCCAACACTTGATTGGCTACCAACAAAGGTTTGCTGAGTTCGTACAGCATACGCTCAGATAACATTGCGCTAGTTTCCTTTCTCATTCTATAACTACTTCCGAGTCTAAACTGGACGCTCTTACGTGTTTTCGATGTTTTTTGGTAAAATTATATCTTGTTTCTCAGCTGACCGGAGGAGTTTGTGCGAGTTTGCTTCCACTTTTCTAAATGACAGCAAATTTTTCACAAATGCGTACAGCCGAGGAATTTATGGAACTATTCGTCGTATTGCGTCTGAATCGTTCAATAACGGCTTGACTGCGTTTTGAATTTAACGAAACGAGCGCAAATTGAATTAAAAATTTTCTTACATATAAAAGCTTGCATGTTTAGTTTGGGTCCACCGGACACAATTTTGCTGGAAGCGCGTTGTGTATTGGCAAAATATGCAAACCATTGTGATGATAAAAATTTTTGGAAGCATATACGTCTTTGAACTTCAGCGGATCTTGTACTAAATGTGTGTTGGGCTATATTTAACGCCCACACATCTTACATGCTAACCAACGCCAAGATCAATGTGGACCGAGGTCAAATTCGAATGGCAAAAAGCATGAATAGTAATTGCAAGAGATGGGTTAATTGAAGTACAGTGGAGTCTCTATATAACAACCCTGAAGGGACGAGCGAAAAATGTTGTTACAGGGACAAGTTGTTACATAGAATATAAAATATGTATTTTACATGTACGAAGGGCGGTTAGTATATAGAAATGTTGTTATATAGAGACTTGTTATAGAGAGACTCCACTGTAGTGCTTTTACTTGATAGCTTCCGTGGGTTACCGTATTTCTACTCATGGCGATGATGCATTTAAAATTGAATATGGAGAAATGGACCTATACTGTGACCATGCATACTGTGCCAGTGCGCAAATTCTCGAGTAACCTGAATGACTTTGTAGAACGACTGCACACCCTTCTAGTATACGCATGAGATCTGTAATATTCTAGTCCCGCAAAAATGTGGAGAGGAAATCAGCGGACAGCCGTCAGTGCTGGGATTGGTCTGCTACCTGGAATTGCATCAATATGACGAGGTACATCGTAATGGCTGCGAAAACCTGTCCCCGAGCATATAAACAACTTTAAATCATTAAGCCTATTATTGGTTCAAAGGTTTTTACACGGTAAAAATCAAGGAATGACATCCCCATCGGTATTCGAATTCAAATCGGAATTATGATAATATTTGTCAGTATATTATGTAATCGGAATTAGTTTCCATATTTTTGTCAGAAAAATATTTTAATTGGAATTTGTAATTTACAAATACATTCGAAATTCAAATTCGTATTCAAAATATGGGTTCCGATACTTAATATGTATTCGAAAAGTTCTTCATAATTTTGCTAATTCCTGCCTTCGGGCAACTTGTATTTGCAAAATCAAGATAGTGTAACGGTGATTTTTTAAATTGGCAGTAATATAAATATCTGTTTCGTCCAAAAACGCATCGATTTTTGCAAAATACATATGGACTCAATTCATAATTTTGTGTATTGCTTTCGCTTTTATCTGATGCCAACACAAATTATGCCAGATTGATGTACAAATAAATAATTAAAAGTATATGCGAAATGTAATTGAATTCGTATTCATATGAGGATTCACGGACTCATATGTCTGAATAATTGAATAAAATTGTATTGGAATTAGAATTTGTATTTTAAATATTCGAAATTTAAATTTGTAAACACCTGTTTTAGTTCGAATTTTAAATGTATTTTTTCGGATGTCATTCTTTGGTAAAAATCGTATAATCCATATATGTAGGTCGAAACAAATATACGTACGGAGGTTAGCAAGCGACAATCGACATGAAGGAAATTCCCTGGAGATATCTTTGGAGGGGCGGAGGAAATTCGAAGAATCCAAAGGAACAACTAGAACAGAGAAGTTGTTAGCCGCACGAGAGAATAATGATATGTACAAATTAGTAATTATTAATTAAAACCAAAACCAAAATTTATGTATTAAGATTTGACGAACGTGAAATTGTTTGTCGTGTAGCCTTTACCTTAGTTTCATTCGAATTGCAAACTTTCCGAAAATCCATTTCTGTTAATGCCTTTAGTAGATTTTGCACTTCGCTGTCAATTGATGTACCGGCTGAAGTGATTGCGTAGGAATGCCAAACGTGTTCCAAGGAATAGCCTACCAGCCATATAATCATGAGGTACTTTGCGTTAATGAGGGAATAAATGGAATAGAACCCCGTCAAAGACATCATGAGGACGGAGAAAAGCAGAATGGCAATATACATTGTCCCATAGTAGGAGTTAAACTCTTCAACTAATTCCTCAATGATAGTGTAGACTCTGAATAATTTTCGGATTTTCCTGGATAATTTCTCCCTTGAATTTTCCTGGGCGCTCCAGTCTGCCAGCTCCAGAGTTAAAATCCGCAGGAGCATGGCGTACATCTTAATAAAGAAGATGCTCAGTAGCACCAGCATTAAATGGGAGCAGCCCCAGATATTCCAAACGTAATCCATCCCAACTACCAACCACGTGCGAGCCTCGAACAATATTCTTACTCCACCACGTTTCATGCGTTCAGCCACAACAGTTATAGGACCAACAAAAGCAAATAATAGCAAAAACGCCGAACCAAACTTGCTCATCCTGCTTGCAAATTTCTGTAGCTTAGCCATTTGTTTTGGGTACTTGCTTTGCTCGCAACATACATCTAGACTTGCATCAATGTTTCTGAGCGTGTCTAGTGCAGTGTAATTTTGACGCCAAAATTTTTCCGTGGACGGGGCATTTAGAAGGGAGTACAGCCTGAAAAACGTTGTCGAGGCTTGAAACACGTAGGAGAAAAGAGAATCCACGAAGACCTCAGTTGGCGACGGCGTCTGGCACCAACATAACATGTCGTTGTAGCCGCTGTGGTCGAAAACTACTTTTAGCAGCACTGCCAGTACGATTAATACATTCCAGGAAAAGACGAGCGAGTTTCTTTTCAGGGTTGGACGCCATTTTATAACGGGTACAGAATTCAAGCCTAACAGCTGGTTGGGAAGTACCAGTGGTTTGCTAAGCTCGATCAGCATGCGTTCTGATGACATTGTTTGTGCACCTTCTAGGATATTTGACATTTTGTGGCGGGTGCCAAAAGCAGACTGAATGCATTGGCGTCTTGATTTGACGCCATTATCTCTTGTACATATATATATGAAAATGGTAACAACTGGCACTTTACAAAATGAGCACACAAGCGTGTCCAACACATAGGATGTACAGTGGAGTCGCTCTATATGTATAACAAGTCTCTTTATCACAGTATTTCTTTATAATAACATTATTACTACTTCTGATATATAATTTCGTAATTATCGTGTAAAATGGAGTCTCTCCATAGAACAACATGCAAGGGAAGGACGAATAATGTTGTTATAGAGAAATGTTGTTACACAGAACATGAATACAGTCGATTCTCTCTATAAGAGTCCCCTGTATAACAGTAGTCTCGTTTTAACAGCAGCAAAAAATGCTCCCCTCAAAAACTTTCTCCATATGTTAACATAGAAATGGCTGTTCTCTATAACAGTTTTTCGCTATAGCAAGCGAAAATTGATGCTTTATAGTGTGCTGTTATAGCGAGAGGTAACTGTAATGAATAGTTGTGGGGGAAAATGATACTAAAATACAAATACGTACCTATCCTATTTTAGTAGGTATTTGCATGTGTTTTAATGCAAATTACAGAATACTATTTTCAACTTGATGATTTGGCTGCAGCGTGGTGTTTAGTTTCACCATTTTTCCCGCTCAAAAAATGAATGTTGCTATAAGGAATTTTTAACACGTGGATTTCATTGGGCGAAGAAAAATATAATTATTGTTACAGAGAAATATTGTTGCAGAAATATTGTTAAATAGAACAAGTGCATAATGTATAAATGCTACGGGGGAATGACAAATCTTGTCATAGGGAAAATCTTGTTATAGAGGGTAATCACTGTAGTTATAAAGAGACTCCACTGTACGTACGCATTTAATGCATGGCATGCTATGTACATTCTTTGATTTGCGTCATCAGCAGTAGTTTATTGAAGATTTTGCTATATAGCTATTACATTACCTATATGCCACTCATTGCAACGAACTCATTTGTACTCGGGAATGTTTGAAATTCTTCTCAATCGCAAATTACAATTCATTGACGAATGAAAATAATTTGTTTTTATTGGTATTAAGGGATGTAGGCATGACCGTATACATAGATATATTTGTGCATATACACACATGTATAGCTACAATATACTCGAAATGGGCATGCAGTAAGATTAACAAATCCAATAGAATTTAGTCTCCACGTTGATCGTCGGTAAACGAACGATATTCGTATCGTTACTTTCAGTTATACTTGCCTAATATGCATTTACGTACCCTGCTTCTACAAATTGGTATGCAACTGCGCGGTGAAATCCTAATTTTTGATAAGCTCTCCAATATTGACAAAATTACGTACGTTCTTCGCCCTTTAGGTATCTGCATTTTATCCAAACGTCGATCGTATTTAATATGCTGCGTGCGGCATGAAATAAATTCTCAGGAGCAAAAATTCTGCCACGTGGCGAATTTCCTTGCATATGTCCACATGGTTTTGTAGTTTATTAGTAAGAGCTCTTCCAGGACTGGCTCTAACTAAAGCTTAACCAATTGGCAATGATATCTATGTACATACCAAAGGGAAGTATGTAGCTGCACATATTATATTATGTGTATAGATGTCTGTATTTACAAAACAAATACAACAAAATTGAGTGCCAGTAACTTTTTTTATTATAGAAATCTCAAATGTAAGATGTAGAATTTATTATTATAGAATTATTTTAGATGAGCAAATCTGGTCACTACAGCAGCATATTATATGTTTAAAAAACATACTGCAAGTACATATACTATTTTTCATTGCAAACGTAAATACATATTTCCAATAAATTCCATAAATTATAAATATTCTAAAGAAAACATAAGTACCACAATTCTTTTGAGATTTTAATAACACTTCAATCGGAAGCATCGGTTTATATAAGCGGTCGTAGTACAATCTCTCAAAGTGAGAGAAGGTCCTTACAGTCGACTCTCTATACAGTCAAACCTCTCTATAACGGGCTCCCTTATAACGGTTTCCTCTCTATACCGGTGGCTGAAAATGCTTCCCTCAAAAACTTT
>JAQGBT010007709.1:0-10648 GCA_034698585.1 Disparrhopalites patrizii
TCAATAAAAAGAACTTTATACCCTTTTGCCAGATCAACCAAGTTTAATGCACATGCAAATGTATAGGGTATACTTTGCTTTGCCGTTGACTCAGATTGTCACTGGCTTTGTTAAAAGTTAAAATAAACATCATTCAGTTACAGGCAGTAAAAAAACCTGGACGATAAAGAGTTCCTTGCCAGTTACGAGTGGCACAAAAACGATCACATTTCGTTTTTCACTCTCTTCATCCGTTTTAATCCTCTGTAAGTTGTTCTCACTAAATGATCCTTAGAATGTAAACATTTCGTTATTCAGTATACAATATTGGTATCGTGTATATGTGTATACACGCGGTTAAGGATATATCAGTCGTCAGCTCGTCAGTGTTTCAGTATCGATCATGTTCACACAAAATGTATTTCTGAGCTAAACATTTACATGCGTTTGAATATCACATATACGCGTGTATGTCCCATTTTGTTTATTATTTGTTATTTAGTATTTTATAATATAATAGCTTATCAGTATATATGTAATACACTTTATCAGCACACTGCGTATATATGGCAGGAGAGCAGCTGATAAATCATTACCCATGCACATATCCAATTATTTATACAAAAACTGCAGGCGGGTCATGTCATGTGTGAACGTGTGAAAAGCAGAAAATTGTAACCGACGAGAAAAATAAATCCAAAATACTCGGGGGCATAATAAACTGTAATATTTATACACTTATGCATTTAAAAAACTGAACACCATAAGCTAAAACACGTGAAAATAGCAAATATAATTGGGGACAGAACAGTGATCTTACTGATATTCCACTTAAAACCGGGGATGTGTATTTTTTGTGGCAAGACTCCCAGGATGGAGTTTAAGTGCACTAAAACACTGATTATGATGGATAAAACAATGGTTCCATACACCTACATATACCGACATGAGATTTAGATATGGTGAAACAGTACAGTGAAATTATTGTAACTTATACGTTTTGACATCTTTTGACGACATTTTGCACACTTCGAGTGTTGTTTGTCAAGTTCTTTTAAATTCCTGTTCTTCCATGTTGAGTGGATGCTAAAAATGCATATCGCTAATGAACTCACCTGATAATATCTCCGTGGTTGATACACCGGTGAGCGATGAGTCACTTGTACTTACTTGTGAATCAGCGTATCTCGTTTTGTTGACGGAGTATCGAGTATAGCTGTAATATGCGACATTACATGTGTAATTTAAATGGTAATTTTAATTGCAATTACTCATTGTGGGACGTGTATTGAGGGCTAAGAATTCTTATTGTGTATTATTTTGTTAACTATGGAAAACAATTATTAACTGGAAAACAATTAACGGGGTACCAAACCAGCGCGCTGATTTGGAATACCTTTTGTAGGGTTTTTGCAAGCGTTAAAAATGCTTTCATAATTTGCAGATTTTTTTGGGGGGTAAAGTAGTTTTTTACTCGATGGGTACATTTAATTATCATTAATTTCGACAAAAGATCTAAGTAGTAGTCAATCGTTTCACGTATGTATGACATACGTAAGGATTTAAGGATCTACTCTGATTGCACATGACTGCATGTAAATAAAAAAGGATCACCGCTGACCCTCTAAAAACACCGTATAATTGATATAGGTAGGTATAGGTGATGCATGAATGTTAATGCTGACTGCGTTTGCTGATGATTTGTTCACGTTTTGTAATACTATAGCTAATAGCTATATACATCTAACATACTTTTAAATGGAGTTTAACTCATTCAAGCCACGAATGTGTTAAGGATAGTATGTATATCTAATATCTATGCATTTGTGTCTAACGCAAGTATAACTTTTTTTTTCAATTTGAGGTCTGTTTATCAATTATGAAGCTCTCTGAAAGCCAACCATATTCTGTGATCCCGGAGAATCCAAACAAATACCAGGAATTCCGGACAATCTCGGGGCAGTCTCGGATGCCAGCTCCTCTAACTCGAACGAAGATCCAGCCCGAAGATTTGGAAAAGGTTTTGAGTTCACCACTGTCCGGATGCGCAATTGTTGGTGAAAATCACAACTACAGAGACCAAGTTGACTATAATTCCGAATCCGACTCCGAGAGTGAAGGAATGCTCAGTAATGACAAATGTATGACTTAATTTTTGCATTCTTAGTAAACATACATATGTATTGATATTCCCAATCCCATACTATTTTTTTGGTGCATCATTTACATGTGCAGCGACGCTCCCAGATTTTTCGACTGAAGAGAACTTCGCTTTTCGTTTAAGGCCCTCTAAACTTGATGCTCAGAAATCAAGTATTCAAATGAATATCAGGACTGGCCTAAATGAAGTCCCAGGTGACAAACTTGTCTAGTCTATTTCCGTTTAAATTTACATGGAGTAATGAAGATGATATTAATAAATACCTAATGATATTTGGACAACTTATGTAGCATCTGTACCTACTTTCGAGCCAGAGAATTGCTACTCAACCTGTACTGAAATACGTCCGGAGTCTACTGCGAACGAGTCAAACTATCCGGATTCCGTTGTCAAAAAGGAGAGTATATGGAGCTCGAGTGTTCTCCAATATAATTCAGACATCGTGACGGATGAGTCAGGGGCATTGAGTTTGGCGGAGGTTGACATGCTTTCTGTTCATGAAAGCGGAGAAATACATTCAAATGGTGTGCCCGCGGTCAAGAATGTCGGCGTGTGTGAAGAACCTTCCGTAGCGCAAAGATCAAACGAAATTCCGAAACAGACAGCAAAATCGTTCAGACAACTGTTCCAGGAAAAAAAAGAGAAAGACAGTTTTCGGGTAAACACCCATGCTTCACAAACCTGTAAGGCTTCGGATTTGTTGTCGTCGGGTGCAAATGATATGAAGCCGTTCTTTCCTTCACCAGTGCAAACAACTTATTCTTTCACTCCTACCGATTTATCAGATTCCGCTGTTCACCATTGTAATTTGCACGCAGGTGCGTACCCAATGCCCGTCACGCTGACAAAAGCACCCCCAACGACTAAACTTTCGATAATGACTACTAATTCGGAACCGAGTGCTGGGGATTCATCCGCAAAGAACGATCGTCTTTGCGGTCATAATGACAACTTCGGAATTGCGTCTTCGCAAAGACATGCGGGAATGTGTATTGCGCAAGTAAATGCAACAGGAGATAATGGTAAAAGTCGTTTTAATCCGACAGATGCATCCTGGAGCACTGTTCCTGCAAGTTCTTGTGGGCGTGAAAATATTTCGTTTTCTACACTAGTCAAGGAAGTAAATAGTTTACCCGTGAAAGCAGCTACAGACAAGGAACTCAGTCAAAATAGTGCTTTAGTACTGAGTAATAATGACTTTGATGATCAGTCTTGTGAACAGCTACTCAACAACACCTTAAAGCAGTTAACAATCCAAAGCGTTCTGGAGAATTCATCAGATAGTGTACTTGACACAATCAAACTTTCAACAACATATTCAGATGAACTTCGAAAGCCTTTCCAAAAAATTTACAACATTTTGAAAGACCGTATTGCTACTGTTAAAACCTCATTTGTTGAGTTCATATGTCTCCCCGATCATGAAATGCAAGAAGAGATGTGTAAATTTCAAAATCTCAAACATTTCATACCAACTAGTCTACCTGAATCGACACAGAGTGTCCTCACAAAACGCATCAATGCAATCGCGGAAGAATTGAACCATTACAACAAGGAGATTCAAGAATACGAAGACGTATTAATGAAGGACTTATTGGAAGAAGCTATTCGTTATTACAGAGAAGAAATTAATTTTCTTTTGCAAGTTTCCGGAGACACCGTAGACGATTTTCTTGGATACCACGAAACCATCCAGCGAGAAACTGAGGGAAATTTCTTAAATGCAGCATCTATAAAACATCAATACTTTGTTGATAAGTATTCTTCAGTCTTTTCGAAGAAAATAGATTTCGAATTCAGTGACTTAAAAAGGCAGCTTCTTAAACTCAGGGCTAATAAAGCAGTGATTGACGCAGTAAATGTTTATAAAACTGAATTTCAAAGACTTCAAACAGACTATGTAAATGGAATTTCAGTAATAACAAACTTGGAAGAACTTGATGGAAAAGCGAAAGACAAGGCTCATTTTAGACTACAAAGTTTTGCTGCCGAAATGGAAGGTTTTATAAGACCGGAAGATCTGCAAGAAATTTTCAATAAATTTGAAGAGGACACGAAAGCTATTTGTAATGTTCTTTCAAATACAATGCCTTTTATTTCCGTAAGCTCACATCAAAACAAAGGTACATGTATTGAACCAGAGCTCTCCACACCTCCTGAAGTTGTGTCTAGTTCAGGGTTGGGCCAATCCAATGACATTGACAGCGAAATGGACGTGGATGAATACGCTAGCGAAGCGGAGTTTTTCATTCCTCCGGAATTTCCTACCGCTCCACCTGTCGCCGATTTGGAATTAGGAATTAGCTTTGGAATGCACCAAACCTTCGCAGTCGTTTATGATTCCATGACCGAAGAACTTCAGAAGGAATATGAAGTGGGGAATGAGCTATATTATTCTAATGGAAGTTTGATTCCCAGAAGAAAATTGGATGAAAATCTGAACTCTGCACCGTTCCCGTGTACATCCGTGCATTCATTGCCGTGTTTAATTACTCCTGTTCAAGTTTTCACTCAGCAGGGTTGCGTTTTCTTTGATGTGGAAAAGTTAATAGCATTTTTAATTGCCGGAGTGAAACAGATGGCTGAAATCGACTTTCGGAGGACGTTCTCGAGTGCAGTGATTTGTGTCCCTCAATGTTTCAATGAACTACAAAGGACATTTGTGAGAGACGGTGCCGAAATCGCCGGATTTCAGGACGCGTTAATAATTAGCGACACAAATGCTGCTGCATTTGCTTATGCTTTTCAAGAGAAACTGAAAGATGGCGACATTATTGTTTCTATCATCACTGGTCCACATAAAGACAACGCTTTATTTGAGGTCAACTCTGGTTTCATTTATCCGAAAGGAGTATCTGGAAGTTATTTCACTAAACGATTGCCTGATTCACTCTGGGAATCACTGATGAAGAAAATAGAAAAATCCGGAAGAAAACATGAAACTCTACCCGACGACATTGCGATGGCTAGAAAAACTGCAAAAATGTTCCGCTTTGGGCATAAATCCACAAAAAAGATTTCCAATAAGGATCTTTCGCGCCGTCATTTTATTGTTTGTGGAGATTCAAAATCATGTGGGATGATTGGTTTAGCCACTCATGAGGATAAAGTGCTCTGGGATTTTCCTGTTGCGTCCTTACGCCCGAATTTTCTTTCACAAGCCGCAGCATACGTTACAGCCTTACGGCATTCCCAACCAGATAGCAGTACTCGCAAACGCTGGGCGAGTATGTTCGGGCGGGAGGATATAGGAACACTCATTAGGCACCTACAACAAATGCCCCAAGTCCTTGGGTGCTTGGAATTTCAAAATTCGGGGGTGGGACGTAACTTGTCGGTAGAGGAATTGCGGGTACATATAAAGGAATTTGGTGAAAGTCAACTGGTGAAGTTCCATAACTGGAAAGTGTTCCTGTTGCAAGAGGCCTCACAGCTCCTCACTGAAATCACCCGCCCAGAACGTCCCAGTGACATTGAAAGAGCTGAGGATGAGACCAAAATTCGTTTGTTTTGTCAAGATCTGCAAACCGGGGCAGAGGAATCCGAAACACAACTCATGCATTATGAAAATAACTTGACGGAACTCTATCGTAAATACAATATATAAACCCCGACAAAATGTTCATGTCGCTTCGAAGAAACAATTAACAATAAAATTTATATTTGTATCATGGTGCTTCTTATAATATACGAATTCACATAACTGTACCTTCATACATGTATGTTTCCATTATAGTAATGTAATATTATTAGTTCTATATTCTATAAAGCCAAAAGTATTAAATTAATTATGTCATTCAGAGGAAAACGTTAATAAGTTATTAAGCAACTGATTGAATGAATATTTTATCCGTTATGCAAGTATGCAATTGTCGAGGGAAATCATTTTTCATGCTGATGGTAAACCTATGAAGGAAAATACCTTTTGGATCATTGCATTTTGGCATAAATGTGCTTGCACTTACACTACATAGGTACACCAAATTCCGTTTTGGCACAGTCTGCTGCGTCTACCTGTATAAAATAAACAGCGTTATATGGAAATCGTCGTGTAAACGTCAGGGAATTAAATAATTTAAAACTGCATGGGTTTAGCATGGAATTTATCGCTGGTTATGAAGTTATATGATTATTGGCTATCACTGCTATCATCTAGTCTATCATCTATTAGTGCTATACATGGAAAATAAAGTGCTCGAGAGAGTGTACCGATATTCCTACTAGTATAACGTAAAGCCATTAAAATAAATCCTTCAAAAGATATCATTTACAGCTGACGTTTGTGACTTTCCGCGGAGAATACGAAATAAGAAGTTAAAGAAGTAAATTCGCAAATTATTACCTTGATTATTACACACTAGCCGTCCGTCCGAGAAAATTAAATATTTTTATTTATAAAAATACGTAGATTAATTGGCATTAGGACCACTGTTTTACCATAATTGGAGTGTCATTCTACAAAGGTGGATGAATACCAGCCTTTGATGTTGTTTTATTTTTTCTTTTAAAAGTATACTCACGCCAGAAATGAGGATCTATGCTGTTTTTTCTGCGAATGAGTTGGTTCAAAAAATTTCGTTGTATTCAGAGTGATCAAGTTTAATGACCACAAACAGCTTAGTGCCTTAATTGATTTCGGAGTTAATTATCATCAATCTTAAACTGAAGCTGTATTAGTATTGGAAATGAGTGCTTCCAAAATATCAGTACAAGATGAGGGAGGTAATTTGTTTTTTTTTTAAATTTTCAAAGTTTTTTCTTAATTCTACCTTCAGACCTGTACACAACATACATATCATGAATGATTACTCCAATGCTATATTATTGTAATTTGCATATTTTGTGTTCTTGAAGGTACCTCGACCACTGAACGGAAGTCATTCCGAGAGATTTACAGAGCCAAGAAACAAGAAGATAGAACCGCAAACAGTAATAGAGTAGCTACTCCAACATTTCTTTCTCACGAGGTCAATAAATGTCAGTCGGACGATCTTCTGCCTCCATCCAGCCTAATAACTCCTGAAGCCACAGCCTTCAACATCTCATCCGCAGTAATAAACGACATTAACGAGCCTGAACGGGTATTGAGGAGTGACGACGACCATCTTTTTGTTACTGGACAGCTATCGAGTGACCAAAATCAGGATAATTCTTCCGATTATTATATTTCCAAAACTTTTGCGGAGCCAAGTGAGTTCGCAGACGAGGAATATGAGTCAACAGAATCTTACACATTTGAGATAGCCGAAGAAAAAGTTTCCCAGCTGACCTCAGAGCAATCAACTAGTCTAGTAATTGCTCACCTCGTGAGACAGCTCACGCCAGAAGATTTTCTTCTCACAGATTTAGACTCTGTTATCAAACCAAGTTTGCAGAGAACAAGGGATTACAGGAAACTTTACCCCCTTTATTCCGAACTTCAGTCAAGAGCAAAGAACGTGGAAGAAGTTTTCCAAAATCACAATGTCAGTGGGAGTGATGTTGACACGATGCCTTCTGTGGTGGACAATTTGGAATTTAGCGTTCCAGTGACTTTATCGGAACCCGTAAGAGACGCCCTGCTAGAATTAATTGAAAAATTATCAACTTATTACGCCATCCCGAGTAAGACTTTGAGCGAAATAGGAGCATTGTTAGAAGAGGCAGTTACTCACTATTGCGTTGAAATGGAATTCGTTTTGGACAATAATGAACCCGAGAATTTTGCCAGTACTCATGAGGAAATTCGGACCGAAGCATTGCGAAATTTCTCGGAGGCGGTGGATTTCCGGGATTCTTTTTGGAAATGGAAGTACAAGGACATTCTTTCACAAAGAATCAATGATGCCCATCGAAAATTCCTGGAGGGAAACAGACTACCCGGCGCTGATGACAACTTAACTGACGGCCTCTCAATAAGTGAAGAAATAAATGCCGCACTGCAGACCTACCGTTTAGCATTCGAGGACGAAAAAAAGCTACGAGATGTAAATTCCCGCGAAGTATCAGGAAGTTTAGCTGACATCCATCGGAGAGCAAAACTGAAGGCAAGACATCGACTTGAGGTGGATTTGGTCAAATCCAAAATGACTGTCCCGGATCAAATTAGGGCCTGTCTTAACGATTTGGAGAATCAGGCAAACCAAATTTTTGCGCGAGAGTGCCTTTCTGAAAATAGTTCCAATGAAGGTCAGACGGCTCCAAGTGCTGGTAATGACAATCAACGGTATGTTTATTCATTTTCCAACCCGTCAAACCAAAAACATTCCCATGGAGGCGCGGGAACGTCCTGGAAAACTTGCTTCGTGCCTCCAGCATCTGCGTCGTCTACCAAACCATCCAAAGAACTTGAACTGGCATTGCATTTTGGATACACGAAAACTTTGGTCGGAGTTTTTGATTCTAATGAGAAAAACTTCATGAAAACTTACGAAATTTCAAATGACCTGTACTTGGAGGATTCATTCTGCATGGTGAAATTCACCAATGGTTATTCTCCGAAGGGTAATCCTATTAGCCTCCAATCATTGCTTCAAGCTCCGTCGATAATGATGGATCAACCTTCCCATCCTGTTTCAGACTCGTCTAGAGGGTCAGGACTGAGATCTTATCGCATTGAAGAACTTCTTGGGTGCTTTCTAATTTCCATAAAGTGGCAGGTAGAAGCGGAATTTTCAAGAGAATTTCCGGATGTTGTCCTTTGCATTCCCCAATGCATGAATTCCGATCAGAAGCGAATAGTATGGGCGGGATTATTTATAGCGGGATTCGAAGGCAGGACATTTATAAAGGACACCAGCGCGATTGCTGTGGCCTACATGATGCAGAAAAGTTTAACCTTTGGGGATATTGTCGCAACGAGTACCTTCGACGGATTTATTGACACTGCCCGGTTTTCCCTGAGAGATGGAGTAGCAGTGGGGGAAATGGTTTCAGGAACTTTTTACTTGCCTGAGAAGTCCAATAACGTCTTTACCAACCTATTCGCTTTCATCAGTGGGAAAAAGAAATCAGGGAAAGAATTGTCCCGTATCGACGAAGTGTTTTCATTTGTTAACAAAACCGCTCAACATTCTCGGGGAAACACAGAATCTTCGCCTACTGTTTGGGTGGTTAGTGGGGACAATGAAGCTTACCAACAGATTTATACGGTATTAGACTCCCATTTCGGGGCAGCTAAAAGAACACAAGTTACTCATTCCTTCCCATTAGTAGGAGCGTCGTACCTTTCAGCTTTACTACATTCTAATCCGAAGAATCAAACATATCAGCAGTGGACAAATTTAACTGTGGGAACTGATGTGAAAAGCTACGAGACTGCCCTTAACCGATTGAAATACTTCCTTTTACAAGCCCAAACGCCTCTGCAATCGAGGCAAGAGTTCCAGAATGAGTCCAAACACATTGGGATCCATTTAAGTGATCAACAATTAAACAGGCTTCAGGAGTCATTTTTTATGAGGAAAAAGCTAGATTTGCATCGCAGGAAACTTTCACTTTTGAAGAAAGCTGAAGTTGTACAATTGATGCTCAGTATGGATAGAAATATTGAAGCTGTTTTTATGAAGAAAGCAAGCGTTGAGTCAATTACTTCGGATTTACAAACACAAAAATTCGACCATGACAAACTCGATTTATATGAAAACAATTTGGATGAATTGTCTAATCAATAAATACTTTTTGGTGTCTGAGTCTGGGGTTTTGAATGGAAACTTGTACATTTAATTCAAGAAAGACGATTAAAACAATACTACTGTATACTTATCTAGCATTTTCTAGCAGCTAATGTGGTAAGACGTAACACTGAACATAAACAATAAACACAATGTCTACAGCTTATATTTTCATTACATCATAATTTCATAATCTACCGATTAAGTATGACATTCCACATATTCGAATACAATACATTAACAATAATTAAATTAAAATACTATTACACGCGGACGTACTACGTATAGATTATAGATACATTTCATTTACTTAAGTAGGAACTGCTCTAAGCAGGGAGGGCTTCAAGGCGATCCTAAGTTGATTTAGCACTTTAGTTTCGATTTTTTCAGTCGACGGCTCGACATATTCGGCAACCCCGCCGCCTTGAGCTGCAATACCATCCACTAAATTTCTATCCGCATCACTCCCGATTCCCAATGCAAACACTCTAGCAAAGCCTCTGTACGACTGCACCAGCTGAATAGCGGCGCCTGGCCCCTCATGGTTCTGCAAAAATTGAGGTTTCAGTCTATCCATCACACCAAATCATGGTAATAATCTACTAATAGTGTACATTTTCTGATCAAATTTACCTGGCCGTCCGTCAAGACAAATATCTGCTTAAGAAATCCTGGCTCGTGCGATGACGAATAAATGGCATTCAGTGGTTGCAACAGGTATGTTCCTCCAAGATTAGCATCAACAGCTGAAGTACAATCAAGACAAAGAGGAATACAGATATCAGTACACTGAGATTATGTTGCTTATAAACACTTTTAGCAAAATGTGCAACAAATATAAAATCAAGATAGCTAA
>JAQGBT010007710.1:0-10647 GCA_034698585.1 Disparrhopalites patrizii
TGAGAAGTAGAGAGAGAGAGAGAAATAGAGAGAGAGAGAAATAGAGAGAGAGAGAAAGAGAGAAGTAGAGAGAGAAATAGAGAGAAGGAGAAAGAGAGAAGTAGAGAGAGAAATAGAGAGAAAGAGAAAGAGATAAGTAGAGAGAGAAGTAGAGAGAGGGAGAAATAGAGAGAGGGAGAAAGAGAAATGGAGAGCGAGAGGAGAAGAGAAAGCATGAGAATGAAACAGTTATAGAGAGGAATACAAGAGAAGATAGAGAGATATATGGAGAGAAAGTTAAATGAAGAATAATAGAGACGCAGAGAAAATGAGAGAGAAGTATAAGAGTGAAATGGAGAGAATGAGAGAGAAAGAGAAGCCGAGAGACAAGCAGTGATAGTTATACCAAAATGGGCGAGAAACTCAGAAGAAACAGAGAGACAACAAAGAGAGAGAGAGAAAGAGACTGAAAGAGAGAGAAAAGACAGAGACGTACACAGAAATAGGAGCGACAGACAGAGAATAATGGAGACAGGATGGGGATTTACAAAGGTATTTAGAAAATCCGGGGAGAACAAGCAAGCGAATGAGCGAGAATTGGAGAGAGAGAGAGAGAGAGAGAGAGAAAATGGTAGTAGTAAATACTCCCAATGGTAATAAACACGCTATACACTTAATATTTGCATTGTAAATGTCAACTTCATAGAAAAAAATGTGTACACACATTTAAGAGCACATTTGTGGACCCCAAAAAAAAATGTGTGTGCGTCTCCAATGAACGAGCATCTTCTCTTTTATGAGTGTCAAAGAGAGAGAGAGAAAATACATATTATTATCATCTCTCTAGTACTTTTACAAGGTACTGATCGATTGGTATATTTTTAGTGGATGACACCCGCGCTCCATTTTCCCCCCATTTAACCACCAAACAAATACGCAGAGCACGACCAGAGAGCAGAAAAAAAAGTAAAGAGGAATCTCATCATTCACATAGCCGAGAGACGTGATGGTGATGAGGACAAAAGCGGGTGTATGTATGTACACCCATGCTTATATATGGGGAAATACCAAAAAAAAAATAGTTGTTGAAAGTTTTAATGATATTTCTTTTTTTTTCTTGCTCATTCTCTCTCTCTCTCTCTCTTTCCCTTTTGACTTGGAAATTAATAATAATATTTTTTTTTCCTCCATTGGAAGCAAGTACTATGGGAGCAGAACATGATGAAGAACAACATCTCTCGTGCTGAATAAAATTACCATTAGAATTTTAAGTAAAACAGCACACTCTATACACATTCGTTTTTGTAGGGGTCGCATTTTTTTCATTTGCTTGGGAAATGTATATATTTTATTTTAAAATTCCTTTTCCCATGCTCACCCTCTTTTATTTGGTTTCACGCCATTTGGCGCATTTGTCGGATTTTTACCTACACAAAATTTTAATGGGAGAGGTTCTTTCCACCAATTTTGGCAGGAATCGGAACAAATATTTGAAATTTTCTTACGAATATGCGGGTAAATTTAAAAAAATACATTGAGTAAAAAAAATACAATAAAAAATACATTGAGTAAAAAAATACAATAAAATAGAATACAAAATTCATTGAGTGTACATAGCATGTTAGTCTGAATTGTTTTAAAGCCCGTAGAATGCCTTTTAATGAAAAAGGTGACTTGATTACGTCCAAAAAGACATGTTTTATATGTTTGAAAATTGGTCATATGTCTAACAATGGGGGAAAAAAAGAAATAACTTTTACCTAAAGCGAGCCCCACATCGGCTTGCGTGAAGCCCAATTTAATTCGTCGTTGTTTAAATTGTTTGGCAAAAGCTTCTAAGTCATCCGACGTGGGCGTTTCCTCCTCGATGTCACCCCCGTGATGGGAGCGAACGTCCATGATCCCCGACCCCGGGGAGGAATTGTGGAGGTCACGGAGGGAGGGATGGAGTTGACCTGGCGGGGAATAAATACGATTTTCTGAAAAGTGAGAACAAAGTACATCTATTTTACCATTTTTTGAATTTCCTTCAGGTGGAATTGTTTTTTTTGAACGAAACATTTTTAATCAACTCAAAATTCAACGAAAATAATACAAATTAGGAATTAAATTCTGAATCCAAATTAAAATCTAAATTAAATGGTAGAAAGCAAATTTAAAAAATTATTAAATAAGTACATAAAAGCCATGTGTACAAAAAAGCGGGGCCAATGGAAGCATAGAGTTTAAATTGGTAGGATTTAAAACAAAATCAGCAAATCAAATTGAAATTTGTATCCGTTTGAAATGTTGTATGTTGGTTGTTCACGGAAAATCCATGAACCCTTTTTTCTTCCAAAAAATTCACATTACCCCAAAGAAAACTCTTGCAAAATAATCTCCCCGCAATATTCCCCATTAACGTTCACCGAGCAATTAGATTCCCCCAAAAAATCCAAGGGCTTCATCATTTCACACCTACAAAAAATCTCATTAAGGAACCCCCCAAATATTCCCCTTTCAGAAGCCAATGAGAAGTTCCTGAAGCCTTAGCAATGAAAAAAAAGACGCTATACTAATCAAAACGGCTTGCATCAACGTATAAAATGCATTATACTAACCTAAAACGTGTCGTATAAAAAATGTCATGTGTAATCACATAAAAAATCGGATATTTTACGTCCTAAAAAAATCCCTAATGTCAGCTTTCCCTTTAATTGCCAGTACTTTCAGGATGCGCCCGAAGGAGAAAAAAAATATAAGGAGATTGCGGCTGAATTAAAGGCATAATATAGTTCTCTAATGATATTACTAATGGATTTGTGTCATTCTCCTCTCCATGGACGACGGCTTGGAATTACGGGACTTTTTTTTTGTGCGTTTCCCCTTCTTGACCGTCCCTCTTCATTCTTATTATTACTGTCACCGTAATTTACCCAATGCCTTTTCCCACATTAAATTATCAAGGTATTTTTCCAAACCCTAAAAAAAATTGCCTCACCCTCTTTTTTTCCCCTGTGAGATACAAAACTCTGTACTTTATTATATACCACAATAACAACCCCCCCAAAAAAAATCCCCATGGGTCGTATTTATTTATTACTGTATAAGAAACACCCTTTTTTCGCATCCTTATTCGTACGGGGAGGAAGGGTGAGGTATAAATGCGGGCTTCTCCTTCCATCCCTTCACACCACAGAGGCTTTTAGAGGAGGGGAAGGAAAGGTGTGTGAGGAGGAAGTCCCTTGGATTCAAATATAAAAAAGGGATGAAACATATTTTAGGAAATAAAGAGGTATACAAAATTTCTTTTAAGGAGAATTTAATATTATTATTATAATTTTCTTCTGAGGATATTAAAGGGCATCCCCGGCACTCTTTTTCTCCTTTCAAGGAATCTTCGTGGTACCTTTATCATTTGGAGAGGGCTGGGAGGGTAGCGGATGAGGATGGTGAGCCACGTACAGACGTCGGTGGGGTTCGTTTGGGATTTGAAATGGTGTAGGTACATTTCTCTCTTGGAGCAATAATATGCCTATAGGACTTTCTGTGCCTACAGGATTTTTCAAGAGAGCATATTTAGCGGGCAAATGGGCAAGATTGACAGTTTGAGAGGGGAGAAAACGAGACATTGGCGCAAAGACAAAAGAGTAACGATAATCACACTGGCTCTACAAATTAGAAGGAATCTGAACTAAATGGTAGGTGAGATAATAATCGAAGAATTAAAAACAGAAAAATTTAAACAAAGTAAACATGAGACAGAATAAAGAAAGGAATTAGGAACAATTGATAGAGTAAAACATTAGAAAGACTGAAAGCAGGGAGAATGAATGGGAAAAGAGGCGATTGCACAAGAAAACAACAGAAAAAGAGGGGATAAAAAGATAAACTGAGAAACCAAAACGAAAACGGGGTAAGACATAGATAAAAAGGGAAAAGATAGAGAAAATGTGAAAAGGGGAAAAGAGAGGAAAAAGAGGGAATAAGAGAGATAAATAGGGAGACGAAGGAGAAAAAGGGATAGATAAATAGGGAAACGAAGGAGAAAAAGGGATAGATAAAGAGAGAAAATAAAGAGAAAAAGGGAAAATGGGAAAAGAGAAAATGAAGAGAAAAAGGGAAAATGGGAAAAGAGAAAATGAAGAGAAAAAGGGAAAAGAGAAAATGAAGAGAAAAAGGGAAACTGGGAAAAGAGAAAATGAAGAGAAAAAGGGAAAAGAGAAAATGAAGAGAAAAAGGGAAACTGGGAAAAGAGAAGAGAGAGAAAGGGAGGAAAAGGAGAAAAATATTAGAAAGCAAAAAAAAAAAGAAATGGAGACAAGGAGAAAACGAGAGAAAGGAAGAAAAAGTCAGACATAAATTGAGAGAAAGTGGAGAAAACTGGAAGAAAAAATATAAATCTGAGACGGAAAAAGATGGCATTTGTACGCGAATTGACTGACACGAACCTAATTTTCATCCACACAACTGACGAGCCATACAAATGTCATTGGATTATTAGTCATTGGACAGTTATTGGCCTTATTATCCCAGCTTTTATTGAGTCCCTTAAATAATGTCCATTTTCAGTTTCTCACCCTGTATAAAGGCCGTGAAATTAGGGGTATAAAAAAATGTCTGTCCACGCAATTCCCCGTATCAATGGAGAGCGACGAAAAACTATTTTGAGGAGGTTGGACGCCATTCAGTCTTTTCAGTGATCATGCGTCAGATAGCAGGTTATAGTTTGGTAAAAGAACATCTTCGCTACACAACATTCGTTTGGTGGGTATTAATTTTTTTTATGGTCTAAAATTAGTGCCAACGTATCAAGCAAAGCGGAGGAAATGGCGGGAAAAATTATTGAAACAGAAATTTAAAATAAATTAAAATAAAACTTAAAATAAACTAAAATTTAGAATAAAATGTAAAAATGAAAAAATCTAGAGAAACTGAATAAATAAAGAATGGGGAGAAATGGATGTGTTGTCTCACCTGCATTGGACATGGTTTGTCCCGGATTGGCGCCCGTCATCCCATTCATGGGGTGGTAGTGCGCGGGGTGGTGGTGGGAATGGTGCATGGGACTGCCGCCGTTGATGTAACTATTACTTGACCAGGGAGAATGGTGACCGGCCGATTGTTGACTGGAGAGACTGACGGCGCTGAGAGCGGACGCGGCCGCGTGATGCGCCACATGATGATGATGGTGGTGATGAGCGACTGATTGATTATTCGACGTTGGCACGTGCTGCTGGCCACTCGACCCATGCTGGGACGCATGCGCCGTGTGATGTGGGGGAGGCAGGGGTGGGCTGGGCTAAATATTACCAAAACACACAAATTCAAATATTAATTACATTTATTTCACACCTTACATTCCCCTTTTGAAATTTCTCCTACATAAGCACTGCTTAATTTTTTTTGAAATCTTAAATGCTTTTTTAATCGTTTATATTTCCTTAGCACTAATATTTGTTTAAATCATTAAGTTTAGTTGAAATCATTAATAAATTTCAAAAATTTTAGATCATTAAGTTTACTTTAAATCATTAATAAATTGTTTAAATCATTAATAAATTGTTTAAATCATTAATAAATTGTTTAAATCATTAATAAATTGTTTAAATCATTAATAAATTGTTTAAATCATTCATAAATTGTTTAAATCTTTAATACACAGATCGTTTAAATTTTTAATAAATTGTATAGATTTTAAATAAATTGTCTAGATTTTTAATAAATTGTCTAGATTTTTAATAAATTGTTTAAATTTTTAATAAATTGTCTAGATTTTTAATAAATTGTTTAAATTTTTAATAAATTGTCTAGATTTTTAATGAATTGTTTAAATCTTTAATACGCAGATCGTTTAAATTTTTAATAAATTGTTTAGATTTTTAATAAATCGTATAAATGATTAATAAATTGTTTAGATTTTTAATATAAATCGTATAAATGATTAATAAATTGTTTAAATTGTTAATAAATTGCTAATAAATTGTTTAAATTTTTAATGAATTGGTTAAAAAATAATACGTATTTCTAATTTTTTTTTGTACTAAAATTAAATTGAAATCCACGCTTAACGAATGACATTGAATCTGATTGATGAAATGAATGAAACATCTTCATTTTTTAGAACACATTTTGGTTTAGAATGTCAAATATTACCTCTTTTTCAGGACCCACAAAAACACTTGACTTTCAAATACTAAATATGTAAGATTATAAGTTACTATAAATACGTTTAAAATCTGGAAAAGGATTTGAATTACGATTACTCAAATACACATTTGTTTGGAATTTAATTCCAATACATCACCAATTGAAAAGTACTTTCCCTGCGAATTTATATAGCTATACATTTTAACGTATGCACATATAGCTACATATAAATTTGTCCAATGTATTCTGATCAAATACAAATTACTAATGACCTGATATTCTTCTTCCTGTTATAATTACAATCCTAGGAAATCATTACTTTTTGCATGCTTTATAGTACTATCTATATGTACGTTTATTATCCTTTAATTAGTGGAAATTTTAATATTTACTTCTGCCACTCCTGTGCTTTTCGTACGAAAATTATTCGTACTAATTGTTTACTTTTTTTAATGAAAATTTGGCTGAAAATGATTTGTTTAAATGCATTTTAACGGAAGTTATTAGAACTAAATGAATATTCGTCGGAGTGTTTGGTTTTCATACAATTTTTTTGTTGATGATGATTAATTAATTTTTTATTCTCACCGACTTTCTTTTGGTTTCTCATTGAACCATTTTGTATTTATTTATTTATTTTCGCCTCCATTTATTTATTTATTTCGTTTCTCATTGATTTACTGTTGTTCTCATTTATTTATTTCCCTTCCTCAAATTTATTTTTTTCCCTTTTATTTTTGCGTCTCTAATCTTTTCTTCTATGTTTGTTTTTCTCCTCTAATTTTTTGGTTCTTAATTTATTTATTTTTGCTTTTCTACTGTTAAATTAGACTTCGGACTGATTGCAAGATGTTCTAAAAATGTTGTAAAAATATTTAAGATTTGAAATAAATGTGTTCCGGCATTTACATTCACCTGCCAAGGATCCCAGGGGGTGTGGTGCATTAAATACTTCATCTCGTCCGTGTTCCCGTTATTTGAACCACTACTGGCGGCGGCTGCTGCTGCGGCGGCTGCTGCTGCTGCTGCGGCGGATGCTGCTGAGCGAAAGTCCATCATTGGTCAACATAACCTGGAATCAGACAAAATTTAACATCAAAATCCTGCTAAATACTTGCCTTTTTTTAAAATTAAGTTTTAATACGCCATTTAGAATTTTTTTTATTATTTCCCGTATTTATCTTATCCTGAACACGCATTTACTTATTTTATTGTCCATTTTATCACACCTTGTCATCTCGTGTGCCATGCGTAAAAGCTGAATTCGAAGATATTCATCTTTTGCGAAGAAGCCACGGATTCTTTACACTGTTTAACATGGGAAAGCCCATATAATAAGATGGGGGGCTGATAATATTGTTTTTATTATTATGACCAGTCACATTTACTGTGCAATCATTATCACCGTAAAAAGGAATAAAATAATCGTAAAAAAAAATTTTAAACCTTGCACAACACCAAAAAAAATGTCCGGCAACGCGCCATCCCCTTCTGTCTACGTTTTTTGCCAAGTAGCAAAATTATTAATCACGGGGAATGAGAGGGAGCGACAAAGAGAGTCTTGTCATAATAAAAAAAAGCTTCTGCGTGTCTAATTTGCCCCTTCATCTTCATTTCGTCCCGTCTCAATTCCCTCTTTCTATAAGGATGAAAAGGGAGAAAGTGTATAAAAAAATGTAGACGGACTAGAAAAAAGAACTTCCCACCTGTCTTCAATGTTATGATAATAGTCTATTAATTTTTTTGCCTCTGATTGTGAGTTACATTATTATTAGATTATTATACCCCACCCTTTATATGGGCAATATACACCTATGCAACCCTTTTTTTTTGTAGACATTTTTCCATGGGATTTATAATTTGTGCTAAAATGCTTTAATTATTTTTTGCCAGTGTTTAATCCCGACAATTATTTTTTGGGCCTTGACGCCATTCAAATATTTGCAGAGGTGGACTGAGGTAGCGTGTACGTTTATTATGTTGCTTTCACTTTAAAAAATGACTGCAAACACTAAAAAAATTGGGGAAACTGGCAGTTTCTATTTTTGCTAAAAAAACAATAAAATTAACAAATAAATTTTAAAAACATTAAAAATTTAAAAGCAATATAAAATTTTTGAATATCTTAAAAATGTTAAAAGTAATATAAAATTTTTGAATATCTTAAAAATGTTAAAAGCAATATAAAATTGTTAAAATCTAAAAAACAATACAAAATTTTTGAAAATCAAAAAAACTATATAAAATTGTTAAAAATCTACAAAACAATGTGAATTTTAAAAAATCTAAAACACAAAATATAAAATGTTTGAAAAACTAAAAAAAAGAATATAAATTTTTTTAAAATGCAAAAAAAATAATATACATTTTTTGAAAATCTAAAAAACGATATAAAATTGTTAAAGATCTAAAAAATAATATCAAATTGTTAAAAATCTAAAACACAATATAAAATGTTTGAAAATCTAAAACACAATATAAAATGTTTGAAAATCTAAAAAAAGAATATGGAATTTTTGAAAATCTAAAAAATAAGATAAAATGGTTAAAAATCTAAAAAACAATATGAATTTTTTTAAAATCTAAAAAATAATATAAAATTGTTAAAAATCTGAAAACTAAATTAAGAATTTTCCACCGAGTTGAGTTTAAATTTTTCTGGCCTGTCTAACAAGTACAAACTCTTTAAAACGGCGTTGAGCTTCAGCATAATTCCCTCTCAAATAAACGCAGAAAATTCCACCACAAACGGGGGATAATTAATAAAAGGGTTGAGGAGTTAATTGTAATATTGCCCCTGCCTTTTTAGTATATAAGTGTATACCCACGAGAAAAAAAATTGTTGAACAAAAAAGGCAATTATGTCCGCACGAAGATAAGGAATTCATTTCATCCTGTCTTTCCCCCTCCATTTGAAATCGATCTCAACCACCTCCCATGACAGGGTTGTATTAATTAATTAGAAAAAAAAAAGAAAAAAAAATGAAACCACGTATCTTCGCCTATTACGCACCCTTTCCCCCTTGTAATAATGTACAGGCGGTGGATGCGTATGAAGTAGTCAAAGGAGCAATCTATAATTTCTCCGTGTTTTACAAGCCTTTTCCCCTCATTTGTAACGAGGAAGTGCCAGCTGACAAAATTCCTCTGGAAATATACATGTTCAAGTTTCGCAGGAAATCAACTGGGCGCTTTAGGAGGGAGCTATAATATGTATGTACGTGTGTAATTATGTCTATAGCAGGGATGTGTGTGTCATTAAATACATTTAACTAGCTGCATATGCACGTGAGTTTGGATGGGAAAGGGAATTTCGGGATTCAAATTGATCCCTTTTTATAGCATGTATAACTGTATGGACCAAATGTCATCGGGATGGAGAGAAAAGGCCGTTCTGAGGCGGTAGGAATATGCAGATACATGCAGAAGGCTCTAGAATGCATTGAGTGAATTCTACAATTCCATGCACTCACCTAATCCTCTTTGGGCTGTGTGGTCAACTGTAACCCTCAATAAAGTGTATTATGAGGTCTGTACACATTCTGGGATGCCCTCAACAATGATCTCTTCTCTTCCCTCTCCCTCCCTCATCCCTTTTTCTCTATTTTCTTCTCTTTTATTTTATTTTCCCTTTATTTCCCCCTGTAACTTTCTCCTAAATTTCCTCTTTTATCACGGGTTTAAACAGTTTTTATCATTTTTCATTTTTCCTGGCAGACTGTCTCTTCCAATTCTGTTGATTCCTTGTTGTTTTTTTTAATCTTATTTCGTTTTTCATTGATCTCTTGGTGCTTCTTGCTTTGTCTTTTTTCGGACGTATTTCTTTTCCCGTCTGTCCTTTTCTTTCTTTTGCTCTCTCTCTCTCTCTCTCTTTCCCTCTCTTTGTCCTTCGTTGTCTCTTTCGCCTTCTTTTTCTTGGATTTTTTCTTGATTTCATATGTTATTATCTCTTTCTCTTCAATTTTATTTCTCTTTCATTCTGTTTCTCTTTGATTTGATTTCTGTGCCACCCATTTTATCTCTTTTCATTTCGCTCTGTTTATCTCTTTGCTTTGATTTCTATGTCATCCATTTTATCTCTTTCTATTTCACTCATTTTATCTCTTTCTCGTTGATTCTATTTCTGTCACTCATTTTAACTTTCTCTTTGATGCTATTTCTGTCACTCATTTTAACTTTCTCTTTGATTTTATTTCTTTCTCTTTCACTCTGTTTATCTCTTTCTTTGATTTTCTCCCTCTATTTCTCTCGTTATCCCTCTTTTTCTTTGATTTTAACTCTCTTTCACTCTTTATTTTTGATTTTAACTCTCTTTCACTCTTTATCTTTGATTTTCTCTCTTTCACTCTTTATCTTTGATTTTCTCTCTTTCACTCTTTATTTTTGATTTTCTCTCTCTTTCACTCTGTTTATCTCTTTCTTTGATTTTCTCCCTCTATTTCTCTCGCTATCCCTCTTTTTCTTTGATTTTAACTCTCTTTCACTCTTTATCTTTGATTTTCTCTCTTTCACTCTTTATTTTTGATTTTCTCTCTCTTT
>JAQGBT010007711.1:0-10647 GCA_034698585.1 Disparrhopalites patrizii
AAAATAATGTTTTGATAGGACAGAAGAGGAAGGGAGAAATGGAAAGGAGAAAGAGAGAGAGAAAGAGAGAGAGAAAGAGAGAAATAGAGAGAAAGAGGGAAAGAGAGAGAGAGACAGAAATTGGAGAGAGAGATTGGAGAAGAGAGAAAGAAAAGAGCGTGGAAAATGCGACAACCTGTCCGTCTACTACACACGGTGTACTTTTTATTTTATTTTTTGCAGTTTTTTTCAGTGTTGGTTGTACTAGTAAATGGTAGCGTTGGTAATGTCTGAGCGTGTGTGTGTGTGTGAGCGTGAGAGATGATGATTTTCGCAGTCGGCAGTTTCAATATTGTGAAGCTCACCGAGGACTAACACCAACTACAGCGCGTACAAACACCGCACCTGCTATTTCCATCCCAAAGTCGGAGCAAAAGCAGCAACAGAAGCAGCAACAGCCAGTCAGCCGGCCAAGCCAGCCCAACTCTTCTGATTGCAAACTTGACTTCACTCGCTCTCTCTCTCTCTCTCTTTCTCTCTCTTTCTGTCTCGCTCTCTCTCTCTCTCTCTGTCATACGCACACACACTGAAAACGTTGGGTTCCCTTTCAATCCCATCTTTTTACTATCCACACTCTTGTTCTTCTTCTTACACCACTCGCGAAACTCATCGGGGACGTTTGTCTCTCTCTCTCTCTGTTTCCATTTTTCTTTCTTATTCTCTCTTTATTTTTATTTCTCCTCCCTTTTCTTTTTCATTCTGTCTCTTTTCCTTCTCTTTCTCTCTCCGTTTTTCTTTCTCTTTTCATTTTTCTTTCTCTTCCCCTTTTTCTTCCTCCTCCCCCTTTTTCTCCTTCTCTCTTCCTTTTCTTTCTTTTTTCTCTCCTTTTTCTTTCACTTTGTCACTTCTATTTCTTTCTCCTTTTTTCTCTATTTTCTTTCTCCTTTTTTCTTTATTTTCTTTCTCTTTTTTTCTCTATTTTCTTTCTCCTTTTTTCTCTATTTTATTTCTCCTTTTTCTCTATTTTCTTTCTCCTTTTTTCTCTTCTTTTTCTTTCACCTTTTCATTTTTTTTCTTTATTTTGCTGTCTCTATTTTCTTTCATCTTTTCACTTCTTTTTCTTGATAATGATGTCTCTATTTTCTTTCACGTTTCCACTCCTTTTTCTTTCTCCTTCCGCCTTCCTTTATCTTTCTCCTTCTCTCTCCCTTTTGCATTCTCGTTCTGTCTCTCTTGCTTTCACCTTCTCTCCCTTTTGCTTTCTCCTTCTCTTTTTGTACTCTCTTTCTCTATCCATGGCGCTTTTTCGTTTCACTCTTCTCTGCCTCTTTTTCTCTTCTCTTTTTACCTCTTGCCCCTTTCGTTAACATCTTCTCTTACTAATGCTTTCTCCGTCTCCTCCTTTTGCCGTCTTGATTATTGTCTTTTTGATTTTCCTCTTCTTTTTCTAGCCTAATAATATCTCTTTTTGCTCTTTCGTTTCTCTTTTCTGTTTCCTCGCATGCTCTTTCTCTCTCTTTATTTCCTCTTTATTGTCTTTCTCCTGTTTCTTTTCTTGCTTTTTGTCTCTCTTTTCTGCTTTCTCTCTTGCTCCCTTTCCGTGTTATCCTTTTTACTCTTGTTTTTTGTTGCCTTTCTTGTTCTTTCTTTCTGTATTTTCCACTTATCTCTCTTCACTGATTCCTCTCGTGCTCTTCCTCTCTCTCTGTTTTTCACTGGTATCTCTCTTTTCCGTTTCTCCTCTTGCACTTTCTCTCTCTTCCTCTTTAAGTCTCTGTCTTTTTCCTCTCCCCTTAATTTTTCTCTCTCTCTCTCTCTCTTTCCCTCTTTCTGATTCCCTTACTCTTATCTCCTTCCGTCCCTTCTTTCCTCTCTCTCTCCCATGTTCTTTTTTATTAGTCACACTTCCTTCTTTCTCCTGTCTCGTTATATTTGCATCTCTTGACTCCCAATCCCTCACATGACCTCTTTCTGCATTCTATCCTCCCTTTTGATGCCTTCCTTCTGCTCTGTCTATGTCTTTATGTATTTCTTCTGGTCTTCCTATCACCGTCCCTCCACTCCTTCCGTCCCTCCGGAATGAAGTATGTATATTCCTTTAAAAGGGATAGCCTAACCCAAAAACTAAAAGATCAGAGGGACAGAGGAGGCTTTTAAAAGAGCCAGACAGTGACTGTGAGAGAGAGCAAACACAAAGACTGACAAAGAGTTCAAGGAGAAGCTTGCAAAAGAGTTTTTTAATGGACGAGAGAGAGAGAGAGAGAAGGGGTGGGATAGAGAAAGAGAGACATAAAAATTCTCTCTCGTGTCTCCTCTTTCTTTCTCTCTCCCTCACAATAAATACTACTACTTGCTTCAATTTTAAAGAGGTATTTCCTTGGTAGACAAGCCAGTAGTAGTAGTAATACTGTGGTCTTGGTCAGCCGTCGGGGACCATCCTCCTGTAAATACTCCTCCTGATCCTCCTCCTTTCCCTTCTTGTGAGTTTTGCCTTTGCGAAAATTGCTGGTTTTGCTCCCTCAAACAACTGCTCCTCCTCCTCCTCCCTTTTTCTGCCTCTGATTCTCCCCTCCTGATGCTTTCCCCTCTTTTTTTTTGGAGGGTTACACTTCCCACAAAATTTGGCTTTAATCTTATTTTTTCTTGGGGATTGTCCTTTGCCTCTTATTTGTACTCCTCCTCATTTGCCATTTTTTGACTGACTCTTCTTGGCCTTTATTCCTTTTCTTCCCTGATATTTTCCCCGTTATTTTTTGTCTCGACTTTCCTCTGATATTTTGAATAAGAGCAATTTTTTTTTAATTTTTGCATCTACACACGAACTTCCCCCAGATAGTCCTAAAGGACTTGTGAATTGTCCCTAATGTTAGATGGAATCACTGACTTCAAAATTTCCTTCCATTCACTTCCATTAATATTATTTTCCCGGACATTTCCTAATTTTTTCAATTGTACGAAAATATTATTTTTACATGTCCAAACACTGGATTTTTTTTCTTTAGAAATTTCAAATTCAAAGGACACAAAGGAAATGAGATTCTGTATTGATTTAAATTTTTTTGGGGGTCCCATATTATTTTCGAACACGACCCAGGAGCGGAAAGGGGAAAGGAAAATACTTTTGGAGCTGCGGAAGCATACACACATGTGTGGGAGACACACTTTGATTTTATTATTGGTGTCCAATTTTTTTTCTTTCCCGAAACGAATTCTGGGGAAGTGGTACGTGGTGTTTCCTTGATATCTGATTTGAAGAGAGCAACGATTTCAACCGTCCTTGTAATGTATAAACTTCCTTTGATTTTTTTTCGGGGGCTTCTTTAGGGAATAATATGGAGGAGGGAGAAGGGGGAAGAAAACTAGATTTAGATTTTTTTTTCTCTTGCTATTGTTATGATTGAATTTTCTATCTATCCCATTTTTTTTGTTGCTTTTCCCCTACAGAAAATTCGGGGGAAATATAATTTTAGTCAATATTTCTTTTTTGTTCTCTCTCCTCTCTTTCTTTTCTCTCTCCTCTGTTTCTTTTCTCTCTCCTGTCTCTTTTTTCCTGCTCTCTTTCACCCTTTTTCTCTCTCATTTCTGTAGTATTATTTCTCTCTTTTTTCTCTCTGTTGATGTTTCTCCCTTCTTTCTTAATTTTTAAAATCCTTTCTTTTTCTCTGTTTTTGTCATCTTTTTTCTCTTTCATTAATTCTCTCTTTTATCTGTTATTATTTCTCTCCCTTTTCTCTCATTCCTTAATTCTCTCTTTTATCTGTTATTATTTCTCTCCCTTTTCTCTGAATCATTAATTCTCTCTTTTATCTGTTATTATTTCTCTCCCTTTTCTCTCTCCTTTTTTTATTGTTTTTCTCCATTTTCTCTCTGCTATTATTTCTATCCATTTTCTCGCTGTTATTTTTTTTATCAGTTTTCTCACTTTTATTATTTCTCTCCTTTTTTTCTCTTTTATTATTTCCCTCCATTTTCTCTCTTTTCTCCGTTATTATTTTCCTCAATTTTCTCTCTTTTCTCTCTGTTATTATTTTTCTCCATTTTTTCTCCTTTTTTTTCTCTTTTGTTATTTCTCTTGATTTTTTCTGTTTTATTATTTCTCTCTTTTCTCTCTGTTATTATTTCTCTTTCTTTCTCTTTCCTATCACTTCATGTCTCTTTCTCCTACGGTCACTCCTGCAACCTCCTGTTTCCTGTTTCACTCTATCATTCTTTCTCTCTTCATTTGTATTTTCTCTTCATTTACTTCAACTTTCGTTTATTATTCCATCTGTCTCTCTCCATTTTTAATCCTACTCCCCGTTGTTTGCAATTTGTCTTTATGTAGTATATTTCTGTCTCCATTTTCACATAGTTTTTCCTGTTGCTCTCCATCTTTATATGGTTTTCTCTATTTTCCCCCCAATATTTCTTTATTGTCTTCTCACAGTCTCTCATATTTGCTGGTGTTGGATCGCTTTAGTGCTTCTCAGCTTTTCGCTTTCGTCCATTCCTCCGTATTTCTCTTGGAGAGCCTCTGTTTAAAAAAAATCGGAGTCAACACAAACACAGGAGGATTGTCTCTACAAAAAAGTAGAAAATGAGAAAACAATGTTTGAAAATTGCATTTTGATGTCAGCATCCCTTCTTCATTTTTTTATCACCCCCCGAAAAAACTGTATCCATCCCACACAGTGTATAGCTCCAAAATTTCTATGATATTTCAAATACAGCAAATAGAACACATCCGCAGGGCGGAATACATTTCAGACGAAATCACACACATATTGAAACCAAACTGGCTACAGATATCAATGGAAACTCAAAAAGTATCCTTATTGCCTCCATCAGAATCATCCACTTCGGTTTAAACACGAGCCCTGAACTTTCCTTGAATACCAAGAATAATGTGGTAAGGCATATATATATAGTATAATTCCATTTTCAAGACATATACATTATTCCTCATTTTAACTATTACAAGGAAACTGAACACTACGTGGAGGAGGAATCAATTTTCTCCTTTTGTATGGAAGTGTCGATTTCGAAGAATTATTATTATGAGGAGGAAGTGGGAAATGTCATTTATGAGCAATTGCTCTCCACAGTGATTGCCGTTGTGGCAAAGTTAGAATTCGGAGAAGTACAGAAGAAAAAGTGGGGGACGAAAGAGTAAAGTGTTTTTTTTCTACAAGGAAAAAAATCCGTTCTGGAACTTGTCATGGATAGAACGCGAACTGAATAAAATTTATTAACACCAAAGGGTGAGACCGAGACTGCCGCATTCTGCCGAGATAGGACGGAGGGAGAGAAAGGAAGAGCAAAAGGAGTGGTTGGAGTGCATACAAAAGAGGGGTGGAGGAGACAGACGGAAAGAGAAACTACGACGAAAAAATGGAAGGACAGAGATACGAATAAAGAGAGACGGAGAAAAGGAGGAAATTGATAGAAATAAAGAGCGACAGAGAGAAAAAACAAAGAAAGAGAGATAAAGAGAGCCCGAGAGACGAGAAAATTTGATAAAATAAGGAGCGACAGAGAGAAAAAACAAGGAAAGAGAGAAATAAAGAGAGACCGAGAGAAAACGAGAAAATGGAGAAACAAAGAGAGACCGAGATAAAACGAGGAAATAGAGCAATAAAAAGATACAAAAAAAGAGAGGCAGAGAAAAATGCGAAGAAAATCAACGGAAAGAATAATAAAAAGGGCAATAATATGTAATAAAATTAATAGAAGAAACAAAGGAAAAAGAAAGAGAGCGAAAGAGAGAGAGAAAAGGCAACAAGACGGCGAGAGAGAAAAAATGAAAAGAAAGAGATGAAATTTGGAAAATATGGCAATATAGCATCAGCCAGAAATTCAGTGAAATAATTAATAGAGAGAAAAAGAATGATTAAAAAGGGATCAAAATGAACAAAGAAAAAGGGAGAAGAAACGGAGAGAAGAGAGAGAGAGAAAGAAGAAAAAAGGAGAGATAACGAACATAAAAATAAAGGGAGAGTGCCAAGTAAGTTTCAGAGAAAGAGGGAGAGCAACAATGGAAAAAGGGAGAGAATTGCCTAAAAACAGAGAATGTAACAATCCCACAAACAGACAAGGAAAGGACCACAAAAAGAATCACTCCGAAAAAACTCGAGACAGTCCCAAGAAGGGGGGAAAATGTCCCATCCAAGCCCCCGTAAATTACTTGAACTTTACACACTTAAAATCACCCCAAAAAGAAGGCTCCAATAAAAACTTTCTTTTTTCCCAAAAGAAGAAAGAAGGAAAAGGTGTGGAGAACTTGAAGAGAAAGACAGTCACAGAGCACAGAAGATTTTTGTATCCTTTCGTAATAGCCACTAATCTAAAAAAAACTGGAAACCCCCCACCCAAAACATCCCACAATAGCTGTCCTCCCGGGTACAAGAGAAGCATCCGGGTAAGTGCTTCTCCCCACAAAATAGAAGAAAAAACTCCCAGGAAAAAAACTATCACATGTTCCCTTTCAAAACTTCCCCGTAAACTCTTTGAAATAACAAAAAAAAGGGAGAAATACAAGAAAAAATATACTCTTCACGCTCATGAACAGTCACGATGTCGAAATTGGTTTGTATAGTATTTATTATATACATATGTACACATACATATGGACCGTGTCTATACATTGTACATATAGTCGCTTCTCTCGCACTCCGCGTGTCTCTGACCTCTCCTCTCTCTCTCTCTCTCTCTCTTCTCTTCTCTCTCTCGTCTCCCTCTCTTTCTTCTCATCTCAATTTATTTCAATTTCTTCTCTCCAATTTCTTCTGGGTACAATAATTTCTTCACTTTCCCCCCAAAACGAAAATACTGCCCATTTTTTCCCGGGCCAAATATTCCCACAACACACGTACAAACACGACCCGAGACCAACAGAGAAGTCTCTGGGCAAAATTCAAACTGGACCTTTGGGTAATATGAGGAGGAACGGGTAGTATTAATAACAATATTTCTCCACCATCCACACAGTCTTCACAGTAATAACTCATTTCACAAGGAGATATCAGAGAGAGAGAGAGAAGAACAGAGAGAGTGAGAAAGAGAGAGAGACAAAGATGCAATTTTCTTATGTTGCATCTATTTACTTTTTTGCACACACACAGGGACACACATGTATACATACACTTGTACACAGGCTCACATTCAAACACTCACTACGGCTACTATTATGCAGGAGGAGTGATTGACTACATTCGCGGTACAGAGAGAGAGAGAGAGAGAGAGAGACCAAGAGAGAGACAGTGAGAGCTAGAAAGAGAGAGAGAGAAAGAGCCAAATAGAGAGAAACAGTGAGAGCCAGAGAAAGAGAGAGTCTGAGAGAGATGGAGTCAGAGAGAGCTAGAAGGAGAGAGAGCGAGAGAAAGAAAGAGAGAGAGCGAGAGAGAGAGAGAAGAAACAAGGGAGACTAACGGGAACATTGTAACAAACTTATACTTACCCCTTCTACTTCTAACAAAGTCATTGGCATATCATTGTAAAAAAAAAGAGAGGGCTTCTAGGGTTGCGAATTCTCTCTCTCTCTCTCTCTCTGTCTCTCTCTGTATACCAACACACATACAAAATGAAGTTGAAGCTGGCAAAAAAAAATTTTTTTAACTCCGCCACGACCTACTTTACTTTACCAGGCCATCATAATGTTGTGAATGTGTGTTGTGTGTATACATATGTATATAGCCTGTGAATAGGAGAGATTTATAGAGAGGAAGGGTTAGGTGCATACAGAGAAACTATAGAGTTGTGATCCTTGCCATTTTTTTGCAAGAGAGTTAACAACAGAGAGAGAGAGAGAGAGAGAGAGAGACGACCGACTCTCATATGAAAAAACTTGTGCAAAATATGCAATCAAGTGTTGGACCAAAACAACGTTCTTTTCCCAATGTATTTTTTTTTGTTTCGCTCCTTCACTAACCTTCTTTTTGGTGTGTGTACATACAGAAGAAACCCCCAACGACTTGGATGTTGTCTGTGTTATGTTGTTCTGTGTGTGAGTGTGCAAAAAAAAGTGCCAAGAGGCACCAAATGCACGGTGCGGAACACATTGCAAATTTTGTATGAACAACAGACATCTATGGCTTCCATGTGCAAACTCTTTTTTTTCGTATCTCTCCCTCTCTCCCTCTTTGCGAGAATATGTACTTAAGATCATTGTAGATTTTTGCACATGCAAAAAATGATGGTAGTACTCCTCAGTCTATACTGTTTGAGGTTAATATGATTTTATTCGCAAAACTATAAACTTATATGTATACGTATATATGTATATGGATATAGACTATAAGATTGTAGACTGTGTAAAATTATAGTAAATATGCAGTGTGAATAGTTTTTTTTTTGTGCAAAAAAATAGGAACATATAAAATCCTTCATTCCATGCACTTTATTATGCATGTATATATGTGGACTTTCTTGGCTTTACTATTATACAAACTCACTGACACACTAAATATTTTTTGTACTCATCACATGTCTATACGGTGGAGTCTTTTGTACGTTTTGAATACATTTGGGAATATATACATATGAACGGGAATAGACATATACATTTTATATGGGAGCTTCTGGCCATGTATGTATATGGATTTTGGCCATTAAGAGTATTATATGTATATAGATATACGTACGTCTGTGTCTATGGCCATATAATATTTGCATTGCATTTATGCCTTTAGTATTCCATTTCTCCTGGGGGCACTGTACTTTGGCAAGGCCCTTCTATTAAAAGCACAGAGAGAGAGAGAGAAGCGTATTTCACAGAGAGTGTATTGCATATGTACATTATATATAATTTTAATGGCAATCTCCCTACGAGGGAGTGCGTGTATTTTTCCCAATTATCATCATGTGTAAATATCTACTGGAGAGGGCCGGTGAGATAATCCTTTTTGTGCAGGTTACGATCCCGAACTATGTCCATTAAAAATGCATACATACACATATGTATATGTATAGTATGTAATACATCAAAAAATGGCGGTGTTTATTTCCTACATAATTTATAAGATTCTCCCTTTTGTGAAGGAAAAGGTGTATACATCAAAATATGAAGGTAAAAAAATACGTATGTAGGTACACATATTATGCCTATAGAAGAAATATCTGCGTGTAGGCGGAGGTGTACCGTCCAGGTAAATGAGGAATGGGTCTCAAATGGATTTTGAATGGGTAGATACAAACCAGGAATTACCATAGGAAATTCTATCCAATATGAAATTGGAAATAGAATTTTTGGGGATGTTTGTAACCTGAACTTATGGAGGAGCGGTGTGAGTAAGTGTAAATTGGAGATATTTTCCTATTACCTGGAAGTACCGGAGGAATTGGGGACACTAGGGAATTTCCAGATCAAGTTCCTTGGGGTAGGATAAATCTGGACGAGTTGTACCTTTGTGTCCTTCTTCCGTGCCCGGCATAAATTCGGAGCGTAGTAGGAGGGGAAATGAAAAAGGTAAGTACCAAGGCTTAGTTGGGACGAAAATTATACGAAAAAGAGGAGACAAGAGAAAGAATTCGGGGAAACAGAGAGAGAGATAGAGAGAGAAATAAACGCACCAGAAATACAAACATTTGGAAGATCAAAGGAATACACGGAGAGAAAAAATCAAAAAGCGTTGGAAAGGGAGAGAAATCAACAAAGACATGGTGTGAGGGATAAAAAGAAAGAGATGAATAATGAGAGATTCGGAGGCGGAAAAACAGGAAGAGAGAAGAAGACGAAGAAAGAGAAAAGAAAGGGGATATGAGATTGTGATAGAAACAGACTAAAAAAGAAAAAGAGAATGCTAGAGAAAGAGAGCTAATTAGAAAATGCAAGAGAAAAATGAAAAAGAGAAGAGAAAAGAGAGAGAAAGGAAACAAGAGAAAGAAAAAGAGACAACAAGAGAGAGAAAGGAGACAAGAGAAAGAATAGTAAACAACCAGGAGAGAAAAAGGGACAATAGAAAGAATAGTAGACAACAAGGAGGGAAAAGGAGACAAGAGAAAGAAAAGAATACTAAGGAGAGAAAAGGAGACTAAGGAGAGAAAAGGAGACAAGAGAAAGAAAAGAAGACAATAAGGAGAGAAAAGGAGACAAGAGAAAGGCAAGGAGACAACAAGAGAGAAAAGGAGACCAGAGAAAGACAAGGAGACAACAAGAGAGAGAAAAAGAGATAATATGAGAAGGGGAGAGAGAAAAGAGACGAGAAGAGAATGAGAAAAGAGACAAGAGAGAGAAAAGAGACAACAAGAGAGAGAAACGAGACAACAAGATAGGGAAAAAGAGATAATACGAGAAGGGGAGAGAGAAAAGAGACGAGAAGAGAGAGACAAGAGAGTGAACAGAGACAACAAGAGAGAGAGAGAAGAGGCAAGAAGAGAGAGAAAAAGAGATAATACGAGAAGAGGAGATAGAAGAAGAGATAATACGAGAAGAGGAGATAGAAGAAGAGATAATACGAGAAGGGGAGAGGGAAAAGAGACGAGAAGAGAATGAGAAAAGAGACAGCAAGAGAGAGACAAGAGACAACAAGAGAGGGAAAAGAGACAACAAGAGAGGGAAAAGAGACAGCAAGAGAGAGACAAGAGACAACAAAAAAGAGGCAAGAGACAACAAGAGAGAGACAAGAGACAACAGGAGAGAGAAAAAGAGATAATACAAGAAGGGGAGAGAAAAGAGACGAGAAGAGAGAGAGA
>JAQGBT010007712.1:0-10644 GCA_034698585.1 Disparrhopalites patrizii
TCTCTTTCTCTCTCTCTTTTTATTTCTCTTTCTCTCTCTCTTTTTATTTCTCTTTCTCTCTCTCTTTTTATTTCTCTTTCTCTCTCTCTTTTTATTTCTCTCTCTTCCTCTCTCTATCTCTATCATCCCTTCTCTCTATTCCTCTCTCTATCTCTATCATCCCTTCTCTCTATTCCTCTCTTTCTCCCTATCTTTCTCTACCTCTCTCTCTATTCCTCTCGCTCTCTTTCTCGTCCTCCTTTTCTCTTTCTTGCCCTCTTTCACTCTCGCTGGTTCTCTCTCACTCCCTACTGCTCTTTCTATCTCTTTTGCTCTCTTTCTCACTCTCTCTTGTTTTCTATCTTTCCTTTGCTCTCTCTGACTTGCTCTCCTTCTTTTGCCCTCTCTTTCTCCCTTGCCTCTCTCTTTTCTTCCTCCCTTTCTCTTCGTCTTTTTGTCTCTCTCTCTCTTTATCTCTCTCTCGCTCTTTATCTCTCTTGCTCCTTCTCTCTCTCTCTCTTGTTCTCTGCCCCTCTCTCTCTCTTTCTTTGACTCTGTCTTGCTCGTTTTCTCTCTCTCTTGCTCCGTTTCTTGCTCTCTCTCTATCTCTCTGAGACTCTGGAAGTAAACAGATTTGAAGGGTCCTTTGGTACATGAACAGAGGAGGGAACAGCTTCCCACTTGTAGAAATGGTGGTGATAGTAGTTGATAGGAGTGCATGAGATAGTCCCTCTCCACCCTCACCCTCACTCTCACCCTCATCCTCTCCAGCTTCCTTCCTATTCACCATATGGGTCAGAAGCGACGACGGAGATAACTTCTTTGATTTTTATTTCCCTTTGCCGTCTCCTCCCCTCCTCCTCTTCACCCAAAATTCACTAGCTGGAAATCTTTTCTTATATATGTACATAAGTACACCTATATAAAAATCTTATATAAGGCATAGCAATCACCAGTTTCGTGAGAGTCGCTGGCTTTGAAGAGGAGAAGGAGAGAGGAATAAAAAAAATATATTGGTAGTTACTACTACTACACTATAAGTAACCCTAATTTCATTTCACATGCACGCAAGACTTGAAAGGGTTGGACGATAAATCTTGTACTATTTACCCAAGCATCTTTTTGAAGCCTTCCAACCACTCGTTTATGGGTTCTTGTGATGATTCTTTTATTAGAAATATGGTGTTGGTTCATTCTCCACATTTTTATCGTCTTGAGACAATGTCACAAGTACACAGCATGTGTGGAGGAAATTTGGGATTTTTTGTTTAAAAAAAAAGTTTGTATGGAGCCACCACCAAAGTGTTCATTCATTTTTATTCCCTTTTTCTTCTCCTTAATTTTTTTCCGCCTCTACGTCTCTTCCATTTTTTCTTGGTCTTTCCCATTTTTTCCTCTTCGTTTCTTCCATGTTTTCTCCCGTTCGAAGCAAGCTCAATGAATGGACATTTAAAAAACATTTGGAAACATACGGTTTTTACGGTGGATCATTTCTAATTTTTTTTTTTTTTGACTTTTCCATTTGAGTCAATTTTCTCGTACCTACATGATTCCTCCCAACAAGTTGGGATGGGAGAGGAATTAGTGTTATTACTATTAAATATGATGTTTAAAAAACCTTGGTGCGGAGTTGAATGTTAATAGGCGGAAATATTCGTTTAGAAATGAACATACATATGTATGTGTGTGTGCTTGTTTAAAAAAAAAAGAACTAATGGAAGAGAATTTTTATGCACCATATAATCTAATACCGTTCCTCACTCATTTTTCTTATGAGTTTACCATAATCCCGTAATTTCTCCCAGTTACATAATACATTCAACTAGTACTTCCTCCCTTCACAGGTTTTCTCTCACTTGTCTTTTCATTTTTCACTCCCCTCCCAATTGTACTTCCATCCGTCATCAACCTCATGTGTGATTATTGCCTCTTCCTCCTTTTTCTTCCACCGTTTTTTTTATTATTTTGCAGCGGAAGACAAACAAGAGGGAAAGAGTGAGAAAAATGTAAAGGAAGAGACAAGAGAGATAGGAAAAAGAGGGAGAGAGGAGGTTCTATATGAGAAAATAAATGTACCACAAGAAACCTCATCATGTTACGGTGAGAGAGGACGGAGAGAGAGAAAGAGAGAGAGAAAGAAAGGCTCATTTCACATACATAATTTGGTGCTGGCTCAACATGATTCTTTATTATTAAGTTGTAGGAGTAGAACAGTGACTCTTAGAATTTCCATTTATGCACTTTGTCAATAGGAAATGGGAGAGGTTTTTCGCGAGAAAAACAAGAGAGACTATGGTAAAGATACGGAGTAAAAGAGAGAGAGAGAGAGGCTGGAGACAAGATCAAAGTTACAAGGGTAATGACTTGAAAAAAAGTCTAGATATTTCTCCTGCTCCGCCAAGCATTCCATCCACAGTGTGTACAATTACAGTGCGTATCCACGCAAATGTGGAAAGACAGAGAGAGAGACAAGATAGTTTTTTCTCGTTTCGGAAAAAATAGGAGACAAAACTGGGATATCACACACACGACCTTAATGGCACGGTTGGTTTGGGGGGATTGCTGAATGCTTTTTTCAGCCTTAAAGTGTTGAATTTCCACACATACAAAGGCAGACAAAATGACTGGTAAATAGACAGATTCTCCTCCCTGACAACACTTTTTTCCTTCCATAACATCTCCTAAATAGTGTCTACGCACAGGTTTTTCTCAAAATTATCTCGGTTTTCTATTCCCGTACTCCGGCTTTATTTTTACCTTTGTTTCTGGCTCTTCCTCTTTCCAGTTTCTCTTGTCTTCCATCTCCGACTCTCTCTCTCTCTCTTCGTCATTTTACGTCTTCCTCTAGCTCTCTTTGCTTTCCTCTTCCATCTCTTTCTATGTAGATTTATTCGTATCATTTTTCTTTCTCTCTCATTTTTACATTCTAGTGTATATCAATCTCTCTTCCACAAATTTTTCTTGTCTTTATTTTCTTCTACTTTTTCATTATCCCTTTTCTCTCTCATGTTGCTTGAACAATTTTGTCTCAGTTTTCTCTCTATTTTGTTTAAATACTTTCTCTCTCTCTTTTCTTTATATATTTTTTCTCTCCCTTTTCTTTATATATTTTCTCTCTCCCTTTTCTTTATATATTTTTTCTCTCCCTTTTCTTTATATATTTTTTCTCTCTCTTTTCTTTATATATTTTTTCTCTCTCTTTTCTTTATATATTTTATCTCTTTTTTGGCTTATATGTTTTCTCTCTCTTGTTTCTTCATACATTTTCTCTATTTTTTCTTTGTCGCTTTCCCCTCCATTTTCGCTATCTTCTTCTCTTTTTTCTTTATTATCCATATTCTCTCCCTTTTCTTTCTCCTTTTTCTTTATCCATTTTCTATCCCTTTTATTTCTCTTTTTTGTTTATTAATTTTCTCTCCTTTGCCTTTCTCTTTATTCATTTGCTCTCCCTTCTCCCTTTGTCCATTTTCTCTCTCCGTTATTCTCTCTGTCTTCCTCTTCTCCCCCTTTTTCAGCATCCCTTCCGCTCTCACTCTCTCTCTCTCTTTCTCCCTATTTTTCTCTTGTTTTCTCGACCTCTCCGTTGACATTTCCCTCTACTTCCCTCTTCTTTCTACATCTGCCAGCTTCTCCCTCCCCGTCTCTCTCGCTTGGTACTTAATCGTGTGAGTTACAAGACTGTCATTACGCGGAGCCTCCTACGAGGATCTTTTCTTGAAAGGACATGTAGCGCAAGCGGTTCATGACTTATTAGAATAAGGAAGGGATGAGAGCATCTGTCCTAAAATAGAAAATGTGTAATCTCGTAGTAAAAGCATGTAGTTACACACATCCAACCCTGGAACAAGGAAAGAAACAAAAGTCTTTATTTACGTATGTCGAAGCGCTTGGATGGTCAGACGTGTAAGAAAACACATAGAGCACATAGAAAAGAGAGAGAGGAAAGAGAGAGAGGAAAGAGAGAGAGAGAGAGAGAGAGAGAGAGAGAGAAAGATCTCGACTACTACAACATGGACTCAAAAGAATGGAAGTTTCGAGGAGAAATGGGAGAGAAAGGGTTAAAGGGGATTGAGAAGAAGAAGAAAAGGGAGCGATGGAGATGGAACATGTGCCTCATTTCATTTGATTTGACTCCAAGCGTAGAACGCGCATAAAAAGGTGCCGGCTCCTTTTTTTCATTTTTTTTTCATCTCCTCCCAATATCACTTCTCTCAAAAAAGACAATGAGGAGCATAATAAAAACAAATAGAAAAAGTCTTGTCGACATATGCACTCAAATGTTGGAAAATCGCATTTTTTTAGACAAGTTCCAGTTGCACACAAGCTTCACTCCATGAACTCTGAGTAATCTTTCACGATCACACATCTCCAAATTTTTTTTTTTTTTTAAATTTTAAAGTTACAATTTTTTTTCTCAGGAGGAAGGAAAAGGAGGGGGTAGAAGGCTCTGTTGTTTCTCAGGTTTTTTGCACATTGTCAAGGCTATCATTGTTTTCATGGTACATTTTCCCAGTGTCTTTGATTGCACATGCATATGTACGTACTTTTTTTATGAAATGAAGTATATATACACATTTATCTCCAAGTTTTGGCAGTTCTGAAGCGGAACAATTAGGAAATGTGAAGGGGAAAAGTGTCTAATAGGAGGAAGAAAAAACTTCCCTGAAAAATTTGTGAAATTTATCATGGAATAATTTTTGTACTCTTTTTTGTTTCCCCTAAAAATAGCTTTTATTTATGGGAGGAACAAATACGTTTTTTTCTTGATGCTATGATGTGTGAGGGACTTTCTAAAATTTCATACTCAACAGAGGAATTTGTCTTGGGAGCTCTAGATGAAACTCTTAAGTGAATAAAGGAGTAATTTGTGTCTTTCAAGGAAATACTGAGACCTTCCAGGATCCACAAAGGGGGTAGGACAGAGGATTCAGGGAAAGACCATTTTAAAAAAACCCTTAACTGTAGAAACAAAATTCTGCCAAAGTTTGTCTGCTGTCAACGAGAGCATAAAGAGATGCAGAGAGAGCAGAGATGAAGAAAAAAGGGGAGAAATGAATGAAAGTAAAAATGTTTTTCTACTAAACAAGCAGAGGATGTTTCATTTCAACTGCCAAGTCATACATGTTTTCTCGCTAGGAGAAAAAAAAATTCTCAGGCCGTGCATCATACAGTGGAGAAATAGCAAAATAATAGATGGAAGTCTTTTTTTTTTTGAAAGAAGAAATGTTTTTTCTACTACAGTTTCTTCCACAAAAAAAATGGCATCAGGAGTGCTTTTTTCTCTGATGATCATACTGATGTCCACGATGACAAGGCAAAGCTCTCCCATTTCCCTCCTCACCCCATATGTGTATGATCACTCCCTCAAAACTTTCCCATATCCATATCATGACCATTTTTTGGTTAAGCAAACAACTATTTTTTTAAGGAATATTTACGCTTTCTTCAAAAGCATTCTAGATTCATGTGATTAGACTTGAAAAAAAAAACGAAATATACACTTGAAAAAATTAATCCCACTTTTTTCTACCCGTAATCTCCTGAATAATTCGGCATATCTTAATACCCTCTTTACACATTTTCAACCATTGCCACCGCCACGGAGAAGGGCGCAACAAGTGTTATTCCCACTTGATAAATCTTGTTAGACGACCACCATACTATTTAATACTAATTTACATTCAAGTCTCTCGTTCTCTCTCTCCCTATTCCAAATCATTTTTCTTTGTAGATTTTTTTCAAGTTGTAGGAGTTGTATCATTGACACCTTGAATTTCTATTACTCATTCATTGAAATATGAGGGTCTTGTATGAATTGTATGAATCTTCTCTGGAATTTAAGAAACATTTACACATTTCCTTGCACAACAAATCTATGGACACAAAGAGGAAAGAACGGAGGTTTTTTTTAATAAGATTTCTTATTCACACAATGTAAGTCATACGGAGAGAGAGAGAGATGCCGAGAAAAAGAGGTATTTATGAGATGAAGGGATAAGAGAGGGAGAAACATAAAGAACTACAATCGCAGGAAAGAGAGACAGAAGAGAGAGGGAAAGTAATAGGAAAAAGAAGAGAGAGAAACAAAGAAAAGAAAGGAAAAATGAGTATCAGAGAGATAAAGAGAGAGAAATAAAAATAATAAGAAAGAGAGGAGAGAGAGAGAAATAAAAAGAATAATAAGAGAGAAAGTGAGAAAAACACAGACAAAGAAATCAAGAAAACAGAATAAGAGAGAGGAAAAACTGAAGGAGAGAGGAGACAGAAAAATAAGCAGCATAAGAGAGAGAGAAAAAAATAGAAAAAGAAAGAAAAATAAACAGAATAAGAGAGATATAAAACAGAAAGAAAAACACAGAAAGAGAGGAAAACAGAAAGAAAAACACAGAAAGAAAAACACAGAAAGAGAGGAAAACAGAAAGAAAAACACAGAAAGAAAAACACAGAAAGAAAAACACAGAAAGAGAGGAAAACAGAAAGAAAAACACAGAAAGAGAAAGGAAACCAGAAAGAGAAAAACAGAATGACAAAGAGGAGAGAGAAAAATGAGGGAGAGAAAGAGAGTTAAATACGGAATGACAGAGAGGAAGATAGGAGAGACATAAACAGAATAAAAGAGAGAAAAAAACAGAATGGGGAAGAAGGAGAGAAAATAACAGAATAATAGAAAAAAGCAAATGAGATAGAGAAAAAGAGATAAAGATTGGAAGAGGGAAGAAGAGAGAAAAGGAGATACCCTAATTACCATTAGCCAAGATGCACTTGACGAGTTTCAAAAGCAAACGCCAGCTCACATATTTTGAATTATCTGTCAATCCTCTCCAACGACTCCCAGTTACAAGTAGGATGGAATGCTTTCCTTTATCTCACCCTCTAATCTCCACAAGAACTTCTTCAAGGAAGGAGAATACTAAACAATATTGTTGCTCCCCCTTTCCTCCCCAAAAGTTTACCCCACGAAAAAAAAACATATTACCAGCATCTACAAATGTGTATTAGAAGAACAAGGGAAAAGTGTTTATTACATTGTTAATAGAGGCTTTTACACGCTTTGCCATATCTCAAACGGTGTACTTGAGCCGTCTTCAACAAATAAGGCATTTTTCAACTAGTACTTTATTTTTGGTAAAATACTACTTGCTATTAATGACAGCAAATCCCGTTTTTTATTTTGCACTCACCTTGGAATGCCGCCCCTGAGGAGGGGATGGAGTGTCACTCATTTGGTCGGGGGTAATTTTCACACTCATCACCACAATTTGTTGTCAATATTTTTGTTCTTTTTAACAATCCAATAACTTACTACTGTACTAGTAATAACGGCGAAGGATATAATATTTCCTCGAAATTCTCCGTTGTTGATGGATTTTTTTTTTTCAATTTTCAATTTCCATTATAACGATATGTTCCAAGTGAGGAAAAAATGAACACTCAACGCATCACTAACCATGAAGGAGATCGTGCTCCTCATTTATAAAAGGATTTTGAAGGGGGGAAGAAGAAATTTCAGTTTCAAAACACTAAAAAAAATTGGGTAAATATTGAAATTTGTCTTCTTGTCCAAGTTCCCCCTCCACTTGTACTATCTTTCAACACTGCCATTGGTCATGAACGTGGAACAATAACAACAACAATGACACCAAAGTAAAAGTTGAAAAAAGAAAACACTTGAAGTTATAGAAATTTTCAAAAAATTTCATTTATTAAGTTTTTTCCCTTAAAAACAAATTTGAAGCACGTAAATGTTATTTCAATGAAGAGTCAAAAAAAAAAGAACTCTCACTGATGGAATGAAGTCACTAAATGAAAATGAAGATTCCACTCACTCCTGAGGGTGAAGGTTAAATGGAAGAATGAGAGAGAAAAAACGCATATAAAATAATTTTAATGTACATACTATTTAAGTGTTTATTTTCCCTATAAAAACTTGTTTTCGTCTTTTTCAACAAGGAAAAAAATAGAATAAACAATAATTGGAGTAATAATAATAATGAAGATTTTTTCATAAAAAAAAAGAATTTCTAGATGTTGGAACGTACATAAAAAAAAATAGGAATGGAGCTTCTAATCTACACAGGATCCTACAATACCTATACTCTCCCATGTACATTTTTTCTATATATTCTCCTAACTATAGCGATTGCCACCAACCCTGGTACATGGTAGGAAGAGAGGAAAAATACATAATAATTAAAACTGTTGATTAAAACCGGAAATTATTCCGTTGGGCTTTGTTTTTTTTATTTCTCTCCGTGATAATTATTTTAATTTTATGGGTGTTTCTCCTATTCAAAACACAGGTATGAAAGTGTATTTAGGGGGAATTATAAAAAGGGAAGCTTCCATTGCCTTTCACTCACTATATTTCCGACAGTGCCTTTATTTTTTGTGTTCGAAAAAATAATATAAAAAACATTATGGCGCTTTCCTGACTGTCTTGCAGAAAAAGGAGAATTGCCTAGTTTAAAAAGAATAGTAAAATAATAATTATGAGACAAAAAAATGCAATCCTGTTAGTTTCCCTCATCACCATTAATATTTTTTCTTCATCCACAAAAAAAAAGGCTTTTGTCATACATACATATACAAACAGTATCTGTACATACTCCAAAGAGGGAACAATAATTTTTAAGGAATGGTTGTACTTTCAAAAGAAAAATAACTCTTTTGATCCACGTCAATTTCTCACTCTCCCAATGACATAGGAAAAATGTGTTTAGTATACAGTAATAATAAAAAAAAATTAATATAATAATCATAAGACATGAAGATGAAGCTCGTAATTGGGGAAGAATTAAATATTACTATTATTAATTTTGATGATTAGATTATTCAGAGCTGTTTATTATGACACGAAAGAAAAAAATATAAACGAAGGTTCCCTTCTCTCTTACTATTAAATCTTGTAATCACTCTTGTAAAAAGTCAGGAAATATTCCTCTCCTCATGATGATATCTTGCCATTAAGCAATTATTACAGATCCTATTCTCTCTCTCTCAGACTCCAAAGCGTGACTGGAAAGGCTTCAACAACCAAATTCTAAATTTTGTTTTCACCAGAGATTACACGCCACAACACAAACAATGATGGTTTCAAAATTATATTTATACACATATATGTATGGAGCAGCTTTTTTCCTATCAGAGCAGTTCAAAGGTGTAATGGAAATATCATAATTAGTCCTCTGAGCATACGTTTTAGTACCATGCAAAGAGAGCTCTGTTAACTCTATTTATCTTTAGTATTTAAGCAGCATTTAAGTGTCTTCTCATACTATGTACTCCATTACCAGAATAACCTAGATAGATGGTCATATACCGGCTGTTAATAAAGGCGGATGGGAGACTGCTCTGGAGTATATGCACTGGCTCACAAAAGATATACCAATAATAATATGTACATAAACCTGTATATATAGGACTATACGTGTGTACAGGTTACATTGAAAGGAAAGAGGGCCAGGTGAGCTTCTTGTCCGTATTTTTGTACCTGCAGCTGGGTTCCCATGGACCTTCACAATGCTTTTATTGTACTCTAATACACTTTAAACGTACTTTATCTTAAATGATGATAACACTATTTACTCTCTTCACCCTCTTCATCATCGCCTTTTTTTTTTACCTTGTCCATTTTCCGGAATTAAGACAGTCCATGAGCCATGTGGTTATTTTAAAGGGAACAAGCGTCAAGAAGAGAATACAAGAGGAAAGTTAGATTTTCAGAGAAAGACAAAAACAGGGAGAGACTGAGACATCGAGACATCGAGAAATTAGAAAAGAATGTGAAATACAGGGTGAGAAAACAAGACGGAGGGAGACCTATAGCTAGAAATTGAGAGAAAGAGAGAAATACGGAGAAAAGGAGACAAATAAAACGGAGTTTTGGCAAGAGACAAAAATATATAAAGTACATAAGTCTTAGAAATCAGAAACAATCTGAAATAAATGAGGCATTCAAGAGAGAGAGAGAGAAAACGGGGGGAATTGAACAATTCATTTAAAAGAAAGGGAAAAGTGAGAAGAAACAAATTGGAGAAAGACTCGTGAATGAGATGGGGTCATCGTCACTTATCATGAGGCTTTATAAATGAGGCAGAAAACATTGTTTGACTCCCTAATGACTCTGTCTCCTTCAATAGACATAAGTACATGCTTAAAGACAGGAGGGAGAAGAGAGGGGCTATCATTTTAATTTCAAAATTGGGAACGAATTTATGCAAATGTGTGAAAGAAAATTAAAAGCCCTGTCCATTCCCCATTACACAACGTGTGTATGTGTCTGTCTGTATATAAATACAGATTTCGCGTAGGGCGAAAGACGACTTGCAGGATAATGGGTAAAGAGGACTAAATTCGGTATTCCTGCAGTATTTTACTCTTCTTATTAACAACTTTTGCTTTTATAATCATGCCCTCAAGCCCCGATAATGACATGTAATTGTAGTTCCCCCAAAACGGATACAAGTCAGTATGTACACACATTTCCATATTAACACGAGCGCATATATTACACATCTCGTAGGACGATTGAGCGTATGACGGTCTTGGTGTGGGGATGATGCAACCCCTGACATCATCATTCAACAATGAAGTCATATGTGAGTCCTCTCCCTCACTCTTTTTCTCTTTCTCTCTCTTTCTCTCTCTTTCTCTCTCTTTCTCTCT
>JAQGBT010007713.1:0-10642 GCA_034698585.1 Disparrhopalites patrizii
AGAAAGAGAGAGAAAGAGAGAGAAAGAGAGGGAAAGAGAGAGAAAGAGAGAGAAAGAGAGAGAAAGAGTGGTAACACGCACACACACGCATTGAATCAACGACTGAGGTTTATTTACTTGAGTACCCATTAAAGACACCGACAGTCATGTATCAGACTTGTCAGGGAGGATTCATGTGAACTTGTCGACTTCCACAAGAGCCTCTCCTCTCAAGATTGCACATTTATTTTCACAGATAGTTGGAAACGGGAAACTTGGAGATTCAGACAGAAAAATAAAAAATGTCGTGAATATACGGTGTAATGTATACACGCCGGTTGGATGTGTAACTTACATACATAAAGAAGAAAGATGCTTACACCCCACCGAACTTTTCCTCCATGCATAGTCAATGGCAAGACTTTTCTCAGTATTCAACCACTTTCCTGATATCACGCATTTTTCTCTCTCTTTCTCTCTCTCTACCTCTCTCTTCTTCCCTCTCTCTCTCTCTCTTTCCCTTACTTTTTCTTCTCACCGGCTGTGCTACTGTTTTGACTAGCAGAATGATATGAAAATACAAACATTAGGGAAGAGGGAAAAAAAGTACACTTTGCTCCGTCTTTTTCTTGACTTTTTCCCCCTCCTTTCCTTTCTTCCTCCCGTAATTATGTATAATAAGTTCCCTGCCTCCACACTTGGAGATTTGGAGAGGTGCAAATGCGTGAAATCCAAGCGAATCTATCTAAGCATTCCGGTTTTCCGGTGACTGCTCAGTCGAATCGCGGAGAGCCAATTCTTTGTCTGGATTTAATGAGTCGACGTGTGTGTTTCCTCGCACTGAAACGACTTTTTTTTATCTTCATCTCATCAACATCCGAGAGAGGGAAAAGAGAGAGAGAGAGAGAAAAACAGAGAGGAAATCTTGGCTATGTTGTTGCCTTTCCCCGACATTAAATTCATCTTGTATGGTTCCTTCTTCTTCTTGCGACTCTCTCTCTCTCTCTCTTGCACTTGTTTTTACCTTCCGTGTAGAACTTTACCACTATTTTTCCATCTCTTCTCCCCTCCCTCATAAACCAAAAAAAGAGCGGTTGTTTTTTTCTTCATCAACACAACTAGCACTTGTAGAAGTTCCGCTCACAAACGGATTTCTCGTCTCTCTCTTTCCCTCTCTTTCTTTCTCTTTCTATCTCTTTCTCTCTCTTTCTCTCTCTCTTTCTCTCTCTTTCTCTCTCTTTCTCTCTCTTTCCCTCTCTTTCCCTCTCACTTCCTCTCTGATTCTCTCTCTTTTTTCTCTGTCACTCTCTCCTTCTGTTTCTCTTTTTTCTTTTTCTCTCCTTCTGCCTCTCCCTTTTCCTGTCTTCGTGTTAGTAAATACGAGGTAGGAGTGGTTGCAGTGGAACTACTACACTCTCCACTAATTGAAATGACTCTCTCTCTCTCTCCTCTTGTCTGTGTGTGCAGGAGCAAGTTTTTATACCAAAATCACAATGTGAGAGTAAATCTCCTTATTTTTGTGTTTTTTTGTTCCCCTTGTCTCTACCCTGGCTTTAAAGGCAGAGAGGATTTATTTTCACGTGCATATTACGACCCTACAGATAATTATGTCGGAGAAGCCGGGGAAGAGGAGAGGGACGGTGTCGAAATGTGTGATTTTATAACGCCTCAACTACTTGGAAATTATATAATAACTAACCCCAAAGACATTCTATTAAGGATTCTCCTTTACGTCCCATCCACGAGACACATTTGTGGTCGACACAAGTACTTAATGATGTGTGTGTAGGTTTTTCCCTCATTTTTTTTCCATTTTTTTTTCTCTCTCTCTTTCTCCCTCTTTCTCTCTTTAGCTATTTTTCCTCCACACTGAAATAAGTGTGGAGGTTCCACAGTGGAATTACACCGTAGAATGCGATAAAAATTAGTAAAAAAATTCTCGTTAAAATTGCAAAAATTGTGCCAAAATATCTTTCAGCGTGTTATCTTGAGTAAAACACATTTTTCTAACTAATGGTGAGTTCTCACTCCTGCCACCTCGCTTTCTTCTTTTTGGAGGAGCATGCCGCGTGTTCTACTTAATGATGTGTTTCCTTATTTTCTCTGCTTCTTACCCTATCCTGTAAAAAAAACTAAATTCTTTTTATACCTCAACTCCCGCTTCTTTCCTTTTAAAAGTCAAGGGGATAATTCGGGAGAAGATGGAAGAAAATGATGATGATGATACTGATGAGGAAGGCGAGGCTTGTGTTTTTTCATTTACTTCCAACCTTCTTTTTTTTTTGTCTCTCCAAAATTTTTTTTCTTTTCTCCTTCTTCTTCATTTTCTTTCACTACAACCATTTCCGGTACTGCAATTTTCTCTCCTCTCAATTTTTTTTCTCCGCCGCACTTTTCCCTGCTAAAATATTTTCTTTAGGCGAATGCCGACAAAAATTAAGGGGAGAAGGAGGAGCAATTTTCTCAATTACTATCATTCCCCACCTCTCACAGGAAGCCGACAAGTGAGAATAAAGTCACCATAATTTTACGCATATACTTTCCATTGACCACCTAAACATTCCAGGTTGGATTTATTAGGTGTTTCAAAACTTGATAAGAGCAGTACTTATCAATTTTTGAAGCCGGTTTTGATTTAATTCGGAATGGGAGCACCGTTGTATGAAGATGGGAAGGAAACTAGTATTAAATATTTAAACGAAGCTATTTATCTTAATCCTAATATTAGTAATACATCCTTCTTGTGTGGAATTGCATTGAAAATGTCGTGGAGGAAGTACGCCAGTGTGTTGGTAATAGTAGATGGGTCGTAATGACTCGTTTACATTGTGAAACGAAGGAGGAAAGGGAAGAACGACGGGGGAATGAGGGATAAATAGAGACAGAGAGGATTCTAAAGCCAACTGCGGTAATGAAATGTCTGTGAGGACGATTTTAGATATAATTCATCTGGAAAGCCGGCGTTTTTCTCTCTTGTCCTATGTCTTACATCTGTATCTCGCTCTCTCTCTATTTCTGTCTCATTTGCACTCTCTCTATCTCTCTATTGTTCCCTTTCACTCTCCTTCTCTCTCTCTTTCTCTCTGTCACTCCCCCCTTCTCTCTCTTTTCTCTCTCGTTCTCTCCCTTTTTCTCTCCCGTTTTCTCTCTCTCTCTTTCGCTCTCTCATTTCTTTTTCTCTCTTTTATTTTATTTTTCTCTCTCTCTCTCTTTTCCTTTTCTCTCGCTTTCGCTATTTTTCTTTCTTTCTCTTTCGCCCTTTCTGTCTCCCTTTCGCTTTGTATCTCTTTCAGTCTCTCTCTACATCTGTCTCTTTCAGTATCTTTTTCTCACTGTATTTCTCTCTTTTGACTCTCTCCCTCTGGTAGCTCTACAAATGCTTTCTTCCCCTGCATATTTACAGAGAGCACAAGTGGATCAACTAAGCATTTGAGTTGAGAGAGCATTGAGAATGAATAACATTTGACTTTGTTGTCCCATTCATGCAACCAATAGTGTTTGTTGTCTCTTTCGCTCATTCTCTCTCTCTCTCTCTCTCTCTCTCTCTCTTTCGCCTTCATTCCTCCCTCCTCTTTGCAAGTCTTTGCATCTGAATTTTGGCTTGGGGGAGGAAAAAGGGAAGTTGAGGGTAGTTGAGTCAGATTCTGTACTAATTGTATATAGGTTTTGACATCCACTTATACCTGCTTATACCTGCAAGTGGGTATAGGTAAATTGTCACTTACATAGACACATCTTGTGACACACACACACATCAACCATCTACCTCTCAAACTTCTTTTGAGGTATGTCCATATGCATGTAGCTTGATGCATCTAGCTGTATAAATATGCAGACATTCTTTCTTATGTAGACACCACGAAATAGTTGTAACAGTGTTATTATTATTTCTCCTTACATTGAGCTAGAAAACGTTGAGAAGGCCAGCAAAAGAGAATAGAGATTCAAAGCACTGGTGCAGAGAGAGAGAGAGAGAGAGAAATATAAGGGGGATAAATAGTAATTTCCAACATCATCTCATAGCAGTCTCCAAACTCTTTTTTTGCTCCAATTTCAATCTCTTGTAGGGAACTGACAATCACAAAAACTGACATAACTCAATGCATTTACGTCCCAAAAAATGTTTGTATCTCGTGAGACTCTCTTTCTTCTGGGACGTACCACAATTATTACAAGTTTCAGTATCCGCCTTTATATTTTGAGTGTCTCTCTCTCTCTCTTTCTCTCTGATTGAGGAACAACTCATTCATTTAATACCAAAGTTCCACAACATACAAATACACATTAGGTTAATTTTGTTTTTTGACTTTTATAAAAGTGTTCGTCCATTTCCAGACATGTTTTGCTGGGGAGTGGAAGACACATAGAGAGAGAGACAGAAACATTATAGTGAGTCCAATAATCCCAAAGTGTTAGTGGAAGAAAATGTGAGCAAGTCCCAAATATATACACATAGTAGAGGATACAATCAGCAAAAAACCACCAGTGTGTCTCTCTGTCCCTCTTTCTCTCTCTCTCTCTCTCTCTCTCTCTCTCTCTCTCTCTGTTGTCCTTCTTTCCTCCGTTGCATAGAGATATGTCGAGTGGACAGAAAACCCTGAAACATCCATCTATTCCATTCATGTTTTTGCTCAACTGTACAAACTACGCTCACCAAGTCTCACTCTTAAAAAGGAAATTATTACGACTTCCTAATCATTCTCAATATACACCACACACATCACATAGAAATGAAAACGAAGAGTGAAAAAGGCAGTCGCAAAAAAAATAAATAAGTGTAACATCTGGAAGAGAACAACAACAATGCATAATAAAAATTGAAATCGCCATGTAAGGAAGTGGCCTTATGATGAACCGCACATGTTCAATAATATTTTACTCCCAGTTTTTTTTTTCCTCTCTTCTTACTAATTTCTACAACACATCTATTCAACACACATAAATGCAGAGAGGGAGAGATACGTAACTCTTTGGAAAATTCACAACTCCACTGTACTTATCTTCTCATCCTCCTTATCTTTTTATTTAAGTACCACATTTCAAATGGACACCATACTACACTAATGCCCTGTGAAGCTGGTATGGAACAATGGCGGAATCGTCCCACCAGAACAAAATCCACCAGTCTTAATTAGTGCTCAGGCCAGGCAAAATGTATTATACGTATACTTTACCATTTTTGTTATTACCCATCTTTTAACATATTACATACATATGAGCACATTACATCAACTCATGAGAAAGCAATTGAACGGCTCACAGAGAGAGATGTATACTCATCATGACCAAAGGGAATTTTTTTTCTCTCGAGGGGAACAGAAGACTTGTGTTTTTTTTTTTTACACAGGACGTAATGACGTATGGAAGTATATGGAACTATTATTGTTATTTATTATTCTAACTACAACTCCAATTTTAATGATTTTTTACTACTTCCCTGCAAAAAGTTTTTCCTCGTGCAAATTAAAACTCTCATGCTGACCAGGAAAGGAGGGGATAGGGAAGAGAAAGTGGAAAAAAAGGGTTGAGAAAAGTCTCCTTTTTAGCCATCAGCTGGGGAATACTACCATTTTGCCATTTATTTTCTCCTTTTGTTGTTTATTTATTTATTTTTTTGCGGTTGCTCCTGCATAATATACAATTGCTACTACGTACATTTCTTAAGGGGGGGAGACAGAGAATGTAGAAGAATGTACGTACTTTCCCACAAATGAATGGGACATGTTCCCTCATGTGTACAACCTATTTGGTAATATAACGAGGCTGTAAAAAACATGAGAGTACCCACAAATTATTTTATCCACCAGAGATAAAAATGCTGTATTTTTTTGCTTCAAAGCCCATGAAAATCCTTCTCCAATTTCCTCCTCTGTATCCTTCTTTTTTCCTCCCCCTCCTCCTCCTCCTACTTCTCCTCCTTCTTACAGTTTTATTAATTCAGCCATTACTATACACACTATTATTTAAGAAAATAAACCGATTGGCTTCGACTTGAAGGAGGCGGAGAATTTGTGGTAGTACTAAAGCGGTGGAAAAAAAACGCAGTCTTGTTTCTTTCTCTTCCTACGATTCCTCTTGATGATGATGACGATGAAAAGCCGATAATGTAAACTAGTCACTGGTGGTAAAGTAAACAGGACATAAATTTTTTTGGGGGGGAAAAAAACCTACACGACACCACAAGAGAGGGAGGGAAGACGTCTTTGCTTTGAAAATACTTGAAAATAATGTGAAAATTGTGCACTCTTTCTCTCCCTATAACCTCTTTCTTACATAAGTGGATGGTTGGTTTAAGACTCTTTTTTTTTTAGAAAAAAAGGATATATAAGCAAAAGATTTTTTTTTTTTTGGCATTTCAACTTAAAAGATGAAAAGGAAGGCTTTAAAACTTTGCCGTCAATTTGACTCAATGCCAAGTCAATCTCTTTCATCTAAAGAAGATGTAGTACAGGGAGGGAAAAAACGGGTGAAAAGAAAAAGACTGAAAGAAACAAAAGACAATTCATCAATGACAAGGGAAATTTTTGGTGTCGGTTCGTATAGTATAAAGTGAGAGAGAGAGAGATTTTTTTTAAAACTAAAAATAAGTAAAGGAAGAGTGAAGAGAGAGAGAGAGAGAGAGAGAAGGAAAAAGAGAGAAAAAATAAAAGATCAAGAAGCAAAATCTTATCTAGTATTATTCTTGGGAGGTGTCTCACGCTCACAAACACACACGCTCCATACATTACCGCAGTCATCTGTATTTGTTAAATGGTATTACAGGATACATACATTGGGTCGTGTCAAATAGGAGGGAATAGCTACTAAGACTACAATATTTTTTCACCTTATTTCCCTTTCTCCGTCTTTTGTCCCCTTTATCCTTGTCTGCACAACTTTTTCTCATCTAATATTAGTGGGAGTTGTGGGGAAAAAAACTATATAAATTTGAGTATAACGTTACTATTAAGGAAAGTGCAAACATGAAAATTAAGATGATCATGTTGTAAAGAGTTTCTTCTTCTGATTTTATGGAGTAACTTGATACTGAATCAGAAATCTCTGGAAGCCACATAGTTTTCTTTGGTACATTTCTCTCTCTCTCTCTCTTTCTACCTCTTTCTCTCTCTTTCTTCTCTCTATCTCTTTTACTCTCTCACTCTCTATCCTTCTCTCTATCTCTCTTATCTTTCTCTCCCTCCCCTCTCTTTCACACTCTCTCCTTCTCCTTCTGTGTCGATCCCACTCTACGGGTTCATATCAATTGAACAAATACAGAGGACCCGACCTCCATTACATGAAATAATGCTTGATTCCTGCCAAATCAAAATAGGACCAACAACTGAGATGTGAGAGCAGAGAAGAGAGACAAGGAGCAAGAGAATTAAGAAGGGACCTCCCATCACATTACTCTTCCTACCCCTTCTCCTTCCTTTTTTTTTTACTACCGTATCAATTCCCTCCTTTAATCCCTAGTCGATATTCTTCTTTAAAAAAAATGTTATTCCAAACAGTAGTCATAAGAAGGACGATTCAGGTAGTATCAGTACATACATATGCATGCACAGCAAAGCTTTTGAACAAAGCAAGCAATATATTATGACATCGGAGAAGCGTGTCCAAGTGTTTAAAAGAGGGATAGAGGAGAAGATGAGGAGAAATGTGTAGTATGAGAGAGACTGAGAGAGAGAGAGAGAGAGAGAGAGAGAGAGAGAGAGAGATGGAATCAAAATCTTTGTACAAAGAGGATATAATGAAGCTCACAATAATATTGGGACATGCTCAAGTAAATCATACTCTCTGCTCCACTGTAGCTTCAGACCTTAAAAATCCGCTTCTTACTAAAATTAAGGTTCGTCCAGCTCCTCCTTGAACACTTCTTTTTCCCTTATTGTATAGTACAGTGTAGTAGTAGAGGAAACAAAAAAGAAATCCATTTTTTTTAAATAGATTTTTCACTTCTCTTTTTCTTCTTCATTTTCTTCCTCCTTCCAAGGAGGAAAAAAATGGCTGTTGGAACGTAAAAGGCTGGTGAAAGATTTGAAAAGGAACTTGATTAGATATGATTTTTTTTTATTCGACCTCCACAGTGCTTTGCATGAATGTGGTAGGAATACGTTGGGTTTAGATGCTGGTGGTGTTGCAAGGAAAAACACCAAATGAATCTCAAATTGACGGGCGTGATGGAGCTTAAGGAAAGCTGAAATTTTCTTTATGTTCTTTCTTGGTCCCCGAAATCATATAATGATCTTAGTAAGTAGCAGTGAAATTTCTTGGTACATATGTATATATACATATGTATCCAGGCTGTAAAAAAGAATCATTTCTTTCCGCCTTCAACGCTTTTATACCATTTCTCTCTCTCTCTCTCTCTCCCTCTCTCTCTCTCTCTCTCTCTCATGGACTTGAAGAAGCAAAGAGTGAGAGTGTGCACTCATACTTACGTGTGTGGCAATGTAGTAGTGAAGAGCCAAAGCAAACAATTTTTGTCCTTTGAGAGAGAGAGAGAGAGTGAGGGCGAGAAATTGGGTGGTTTCTTTCCCAAATAATTCACGTTCATATGCACGAAGACATTGTATATTTTTACATTTATATACTAATAAGAAAGCGAAGAATTCCCCTCCAAAAAATAAATAAAAAGTAACTCCATGCATAAGGCTCAGGATACCTCTAAGTACTAAAGAGGATGAAAAAGTGCAAAGTTCTTCATCATTTTGTCTAGAAAAAAAAATTATTTTTTTCAGACTCACCAGACCCAATATGATTGAATGTGAAGAGCCAGGGAAACACTTAAGTGTTAGTCCTTTTACGGCATTCCCCATGTAATTCTCTCATTTACTCAAAAGTCGTTCATTTGTACTCATTATTTTCTTCTTCTCCAAAAAAAAAAATCTTTATTTTTTCCCCCTTTTTCCTCCTCCTCTCGTCATCTTCCACGACAGTTCAGTACAATCCCTGGAGTATACGTGCATAAAGAAAGTCTTGATTTTGTCATGTTTTTACTATACAGTATACGTTTTATGCATTTAACAAACTATTGAGACCATCCGTTGAAGGGGAAGAAGAGGAGATTTGACGTGTGTGTATTTTACATATGTTTTTCCAATGCTTTTTTTGTCTTGGTTTCAGTACAAACGTTGTATGCATGACACACGTGTGTAGGTTGTCTTCAATATATAGGACCAACAATGACTTACGCACATAACATGTACATGCTTTCACAGGGAACACTACGACTTAAAAAGACGGAGATAAGTGTGGATTTTTCTTCCGAGGAATAATACATATAATAATGTATATAGGATGAAGAGTGAACAATAAAAATAATGATGACCTGGGCAACATTATATACACGGAAATTTTTTTTTCTCTGAACACTTCTTTGGCTTACGATTACATGCATTCTTCCTTGGCATTTCCCCCCCCTGCCTTTCGACAATGTTTCCAAGTGTATGTAATTATATAAGAACCAGAAAAGTAATTCCTAGTCTCGGAAATCCTACAAGTTGTGGCACATGTAAAATATAATAAAGACGAGGGAAAATTGACAACGTATTACTAAGCAAAGGACTTATTTTCCATGTGAAATGTAACAAACGGAATTTTTTTTATGTCTTTCCTCTTATTGGTTTTAGTCTAATAGATACATGGCCAATACCCTACATATTCGTATAGGAATAATAAAAGTAAGACTTATGTTAAGAACAAGAGCAAAAAAAAGTTATATAATAATAGTAATAACTATTATTGGAACATGAGATGTCGCCCAATATGTACGTTTGTAGTGATTTACGAGTGTAACTTACGCTGTCTCTCTCTCCTTTATTCTGGCTGGGGTACTTCATTGAAGAGGAAATGCCTCCAGTATATGTATACCTAACGGACTTCCCTCCTTTCTGGGGTAATATCAGTTGATTTGATATTTAGTAGGAAGAAAAGAGGGAAGATAGAAGAAAGTTTTGTAGTGAGAGAAAAAGGAGATTCCTTCAAAGAATTAAAGCTTTCCTTTTTCTATGTGTTAGAAGAAAAAAATGTACGTTATGTATATAGACTTGTTAAACTTTCCTTTGACTCACATCCGTCTTTCAAGAGCCAAGTTTTTATGTCAGCTTTTATCATCTTACCAATATTATTTATTTTGTTTCAATTCCCTTCAACAACCAGAAAAAAAAAGAAGTTTAAGGGGAGAAACAATCATATCATAGTTAGAGCCATACTTTTTTCCCCTTTTGTTTTTCAGCAAACAGATCGTCTGTACGAGAGAGAGAGAGAGAGAGAGAGACAAAACTTGATACATTATTACAAATACTCCTAAGTGTGTGGAGTCTTTCAGTCAGATTCTTTCCTTCACTTATTCCTCTGCCCACATCAGTGGCCGTTGGGCGAGGAGAGGATATTCGTAAGTGCCTTCAAATGGGGAGCGAGAATGGGAGCAACAGAGAGAGAGAAAGAGACGAATACTGAGAAAGCTAGAGAAAGAGATAAAGAGAGAGAAAGAGAGAGACAGAGAGAAATAGAGAGAGAAGGAGAGAGAGAAGGAGAGAAATAGAGAGAGAAAGAGACAGAGAAAGAGAGAGAGAGAAGGAGAGAGAGACAGAGAGAAAGAGACAGAGACAGAGAGAAATAGAGAGAGAAAGAGAGAAATAGAGAGAGAAAGAGAGAGACAGAGAGAAATAGAGAGAGA
>JAQGBT010007714.1:0-10641 GCA_034698585.1 Disparrhopalites patrizii
TTAATGCTATTTATGCTATAATATAAAATAATTATTTAATTTTTTCCCGGTGATCATTGACTGTTTCTAAAAACGAATTGTGACCTCATGTTGGAAAAGTTTGCTCACCACTGGTCTATAGGATAATCCTGGAAATGTAGTGGGCCTTTAGTGTGCAAATAATTGTCTGATTGTGCAATTTAAAAGTCCAAGCTTGTTCAAGTTCATTTAATCAATGTTTACTTTTTTTTTAATTGCAAAAGTGGTCAACAGTGTGACTCTGTATAGCACACGTTGTACACTTCTAGGTTTCAGAATCGCTAATGATAGTTGACAAGCAAAAGCTTTGCTTAAAGAAAATAAATGCATGCGAAGAAAGTGATTTTTTTTTTGCTTTGGGAATAAATCCTGATATTCCTTTCGTAAATATTGAAAAAATCTGGGAGCAATTAAAGCGTTAAATCCTTATGTAAATTACCGAAGTTGTGAATTTGATCAATTTTTGCACTCGTTAGGCGTTCAGTTGTGAACAATTGTATTAAGGCTGGGTGTGCATACATAATAAAGGTTTGTTACTTTACCCACGCCATTTTATATTGTTGCGCTTCAACAAAGTGATTAAAGTTTCGAGGGGGCATGCAGTTGCTTATTTTAGCCAAATGAATAACTTAATTAATCTGGTTGCATCTTGTTTCGCTGTGTGAAATTTTTGTTGTCTAGTTTTACCAGTTGTTGAAAAATAATACATATTATATAGGTAATGATATTATTGTACATTAAAAATTAGACGTGCGCCATGTTTGCATTTCTAAAAAATACATTAATAATTTTTGTGACCATGAATGCAGGACAAGCAAACATAATGTCATTATGTTTTTCATATTTCATAATAGCAACTATTGACGAAAAACTCCTGGCGAATTGTTTGGCTAGATTTGTCACTAAAAAAAGTAAATACAACTGCTATTCTATTTGGGTGCCTGAATACCGAATAAAGGAATGGATTCCGTCGAAAATTTTCAGTTTTGAGCTTGGCTCAGCTTATCAGCCATAGCAAGAGCAAGTATAATTTATAATTTCATTAAAAATTGTTTCGTTGATCCGTATCTACATGCTTGCATATTTTGCTCATTATGCATGTTTTGCGAGAATGTTCACCTTTGGCGATTTTTTTCTGTAAAATATAAATATTACCTAATCAGTAGATACTTAGAGTGAATACGCCAAATGGCAGCGTACCTAACTGTAGCAAATGTTTCCTTTAGACACAAATTATTGATAAGTAACATTTTTTGTATTTAAAATCATTCTTCATCATTAGTAACTTCTAAAATTCTTAAGGGGAAGTTCCCCCCAGAAAACACAAAATTACAACTGGCAAATTAGCCTTTCCTTTTCTTCTTAAACGTTCAACTCGGCGATCAAGTTTGCGTTACAAAATTTCATATGCTCTTCCTGGGAAAGGGAAACTTTTGTACAAGCACCTGGTCAAATTTTACAAGCATATTACCTTAGTACTTTATTCTCGTTGTGATTGCGAGACGTCAACTTACTATTTTCAGCCACTCTTAAAAACTAAAAAATACTTCGTTAAAACTCGTATTCAAGTTGCAGGCTAATGCGTTTAAAATCCTCGTGAGCAACTTTCTCACGAATATATTAAAAAGACCGAAAATGTATAGTTCCATGATGGCTAAATAAGTTATGGCCTCCATCCGGTCACTAGCGCTGTCCGTTCAACTTCTGACCAAATGACCATTTTGTGTTCACTTTCTCTGTGTACCGTTGACGAGGTGTTACATTCATTTCTTGCTATTCTGTAAGACTTGTGTGTACGTACTATAAATACATTTGCACAAAATGTAATTAATTTAATTGTTTCTTCGATTAAAGATAAGGTAGCTTACCGTATACGACTGTTCATACCATGATATTAACAAATAGCTTAACAACTCATTTTCTGCAGAACGCTAAGACAGCAGTAGCTTGAAGAGTGAATGAAATGTTGACTTTTTTCTTTTAATTAAAACGCGACTTTCAATTTTTAATAATAACACAACGGCACACAAATTAGAACATGATACATGTACAATACTTTATTCCAGTAGGGTACGACAGCCTATTTTTTACACTTTACCTTTGAGGGAAATGTGATTCAAATTACATGACATATATGCGGATAACATCCGTACGACTTTAGCAACAAAAGTAAACTACCACAGGATTAACCGACTTCTTCGATATCTTAATGGCGTTCGCTCCATATACTCTTCCAGCGACATGGGTGGTACCGGTTTCGGGGCTGTCCCCAATAGGTAATCAGTTACTTTTTGGGGCAGAGTGTATGTCTCCGGCTCAAAAACTCTCCAGGGGGACGTTTTATCCAAAACCGGATCGTGGTATTTCGGGTACCTGTAACCCGGGTACTGGAAAAGTACAAAATCGAGTGGAATTACACTCCGAATTTCTTTTTTATGAAAATAAGGCTTACCAACATAATATAAAAAACTTACCCTTCTCAACATTTCTTGTACTAGCGCATAATCCGTGCCATTTATATACCACCGAGGACAATCAAAGTAGTTTTCCACGGCGCTCATTTTCCATATCAAATGTTCACCGTGGTTTGTGTACCTGCGAATATAGTCACGCACATGTTTAAAACCATACTGTAACTAACCAGTTTTGAAGAAATGTGAGTGAGTCTTACTTCCAACGGTAACCACAAGCTGTTTCATCAAGAAAAAACCTCCAATCAGACATCTTTGGATCTCTCCCCTGCCAGTGCATATCGAATTCAATTTTTTCAATATCATCGACAATAAAGTCCACTTCGCCAGGAGTATCCCACTCGTACGAAATAACTTCGGCATGCTGTTCCAATTCTGGCAAGACGACTTTTTTGTGCGCCTCTTCCAAAGTTTCTAGATACTCCCGGGGGAAAATATTTTCTTCTCCTTTCCCTCGTTTCTTAAAATTTTCTAGTACTGTATCCACCGACGCATCCAAGTAAATGACGAGATGGGGCCGCCTTAACTCCGGCAGAGATACTTCCCGCATTTTCGACATTGCTTTTCTTTCTGAAAGCCCGGAATATTTAGATTCATTGTTGAATATTGGGAAATAACAACGATACAGACAATTATCTCAGACATGAAAAATAAGCCGTGCACGCCTTACCCTCCTTATTTATATAGCCCAATTTCAGGTTAGCATCGGCGAAAGCTATATCGGCATACGGGGACCGTTCAAAAACGACTCCTTGACCAGTGTTAAAAATGTGTGCTAGCGCATCAATGTATGATCGCACTTTCAGTTGATACAACAAGGCAATAAGATTTGTAGCGTTTTCATCGTATGGATTCTAGACAGAAGATTTGTAATGTCAACCACAGGGTACACCAAGTGTACAATTGCACAAAAAAAACTAAACAATTATTGAAGTCCTTTTAAAGCTCTACTTCTATTTTAACTACCTGAAAAATACCAAAAAGACGCATGATGTTCAAGCATTTAAATTCTGATACTGACCTTCAAAAACATTTCTTCATCAAAGTATTCGCAACGTTTTGACAGGTATTTGTTTAAATCCCGAAGATCGAATCCTCGCTCATCAATATAGTGATAATCCGAGGTTACCATAGGTAAATAGTGGAATTCAAGTTCTTCCGCTAAAGCTTGTGCAAATTCGGTCTTGCCGCAAGCCGGTGGTCCTTCAACAATGATCATCTTCGTGTTCTCATCAAAACGTTTGATGGTTCTTTCGAACAAACACCAATAGTGCCAATTCTTAAAGCCTTTCTCTGCAAAAACAAAACAAATGTATCCTTCAGGGTCTTTCAAGCCAAACGGTCAAAATACATACAGACATCCGAATGCATTTGCTTTGCTATAACAATCAATCACGTGTCCCAACCCCAGCCAGTTACCCATGTAAATTAACATAAATAATCTGTTTCAAATCCGCTAAAACAACCCACACAAACCTTTATAAGGCCACGGTGCTGGTTTCGGGGGCAAAGGTTTATTGGCTCTTGAAGTCCTACTGGATATTCCGGCCGCAAAAACATTAAGGTAGCCGAATTTACTGGACAAGACGATTTTCGAGGTGAGTTGACCATTCTTTAGGGCCGAGAACTTCCAGCCCAGCTGCAGTGGCACCGAGGCCATGACTAGGTTCAATTAAAGACACAATTTGCGATTAGTTCATGAAAGATGCATAGCTACCAGTTAGGATCCGAATCAAAAGAAGAAAAAATCAGCTTAATTACCTATTTCCTCCGGAAATTCCCCGGAACAACTTTTTCATAAACTTCCCCTCCCAGGAATCACGGGCACTTTACCGTCCCAGCCTAACCGTTAATTATCTTCCCAAGAACTTTTTGGAAAATGAAATCCCAAGTACTGAAATCTGTGTAGATGTCTGCTGTTTTCGAGGTGGCTGCTTTTTTTCAGCCTAGATTTCACTTTGATCCTCGATTTGAAAGGCGAGCACCTTCGATTTATCCTTGTCATGTGACGGGGCGGATGCAATAGCGCGGCTTTATTCCTTTTTTACACATAATAACCCTTTCAACACGAACACGGAAAGCAATGATGAAGGAAGAAGCATGTTAATCAGTTGCATTTTATTGCGTTCCCGACAAAATATATTCATTTTATTATTATATAGATTATATTATTATATATAGTCCTGTCCTGCCTCTTGTTTAGTGATCACCACCGTCATGGTGTGATTTTGAACCGAAATAACGGGCAGCTAACCGAACTGAATGTTTTGTTCATTTAATTGCGGTGTCCGAAGTGTTTGTGAGATAAAATTGTTTTTCTCCCGAGGAGCTCGTCATTTTCGAGTATTTCGAGAGTGTCAATTCAGAGGTGTCAACGCGAACATTAAGTAATCTACCTGGTTTTGATGACATTTCGTGTTTCTTGGTCCAAGAAGAATAGATTTCATCACCTCACCCGGTTCGCCATAGACTTTGTTAAGGAATCGCTTTGAGTAAGCATCTACATTTAAACTTGATATGTTTAACATCTATACATTTACACTTGTTATGTTTATCATCTATACATTTACACTGGTATGTTTAAGCGGTAGCAGTACTTGTAAAAGTGTTATCAACTAAGGGCTAAGCTTTTTTTAGGGGGATAGTCTGTGTTAGTTTAGGTATTGTTTTGTATTACTGCCCAGAAAAACATTTTGTGTACTACTGACCTTAGTGACCCTACGCGGTGACAAGGTCAAACCAACAAGTTGTTAATTCGAATGGAGCCGAAAGTTTTCAATTTTTTAGGAAGTTGCACCACATGAGAATAAATTATATTCTGCGTTTGTTTTGTGTGCAGTAATGGCGTAGTATGGCCTTCAATGTTAATGACGGTAGTTCAGAGGTGTAAACTGTTAAGAAAGAGAAGTTGTATTGTTTAGTCTGAAGAATGAAGGTGAACATAAAAAAAAACGCAATAGACGACATTGGACAATCTTAACATTCTTCTTCATTCATTTTACTGCAGCATTTCGGGGTGCTGATTGTACTAATTAGAATGTGTGAATGAACAGGGTGAAGGTGTATGTGCTGAGCACGTGCCTATGTTTTAATTTAAGACAACTTTGAATTTAACTTCTAGAAGATCGTGATTCGCCGTAAAAGGAGTCTTTCGTTGTGTTCTGTCGGAGGATATGGAGCCCAGCGAAGCTGCAGCTACATCCCCACCGGATCCAAATCCGGTCGGAAATAATCATGAAGAAAATTCTATTTCTGTGCTGGGAACTGTACAGGTTGTTGAAAAGAGTGAGGACGTCAACAATACGAGCAGTGAAGCGGCTGATGCATCTCCACCTATGGATCTAGATTTAGATCCGGATGCAGAAGATGTGGACCTGAATCACCACCGTCTTGCCAAAATAGAAGGTTTAGAATGTTTACAAAAGGTGGAGTCATTATGTTTGCGGTGGAATCAGATAACCAAAATAGAAAATCTGCATATGCTGACCACTCTGCAAGTTTTGGAGCTGTACGATAATCAAATCACCGTTATTGAAAACTTAGATGCACTCGTTAATTTGCAGTAAGTTTGTATTTTTGATGATACAGTGGTTGTCAATACTCAAGTAAATCTGGCTTGCGAATCATAACTTACGTTTTAATTTGGATCAGGACACTGGATATTTCATTCAACCGTATCAAAAAGATTGAAAACTTGGATAGACTTATTAACCTAAAGAAGTTGTTTCTTCCCGCAAATAAAATTACCAAAATCGAAAATATTGATCATTTGATTCATTTGGAGCTCTTGGAACTTGGTGATAACAAGATTCGGGTAAACTTATTGTTTTTGTCTATTTTTAATTGAAGATATGTCGGTGGATTTGCACTTGTCATTAGTGCGTAGAGTTTTGGCTACTCACTCATTGATTGAATTTGTATTTCAGAAAATTGAAAACATTTCTAGCCTGACAAAACTTCGGGAATTGTACCTGGGAAAGAACAAGATTACCAAGTTGGAAAATTTGGATGAACTGTCGGAATTAGACATTTTAAGTGTTCAGAGCAACCGTATCGTAAAGCTTGAGGGCTTGGAAAAGCTTGAAAATTTGCAGCAATTTTATATTTCGGATAATGGATTAGAACAAATTGAAGGGCTGGAAACACTGAAGAACCTAGAAACTTTGGACTTGGCAGCCAACCGCATAAAGAACATTGAGAATTTGGGAAATAACAGTAAAATCACCGAGTTCTGGGTAATAATGTTTTGAAATATGTGCATACACTGTCACTAATACTGCCAACGAATCATTACAGTACGTTAAAGGCAGTAAATCTAAAATTATAATTTTAACCCATTTTGACAGTTCAATGACAACAAACTGGAAGACTGGAATCAGCTGGAAAACTTGAAGCACATGACACAACTTGAAACTGTGTACATGGAACGTAATCCACTGTGGCAAAACGGTAAAGATCCTAACTACCGTCGTCGAATTAAGCTAGCCCTCCCTTCATTGTCCCAAATAGATGCCACTCTCTGTAGGTGAATTGTAAACTTTACTTAATAATTATTAAGTATTAATTACGTGAATAATTAAATTAGCTTTTCCGTAAGATTTACATGTATTTAGTGCGTTTTGTTTTTATGCATATTTAAATCAACATAAATTTTACTAACAATTTTACATGATACGTTGTCGTTTTTTCAATTATTCGTGACAGTTTGTCGCTACAATCTTATAACTAATGGTGTACTAGCTATAAGTGTGTACTTATAACATTCACGTCGTATTGATGGGTAAATAAAATACAAAAGGTTTATGGTAATGTACTCAAAGTCAATTAATGAATAGATAGTTGTTGATGATCAACCAATGTATTGATCAAGATCGATGATGAACTAACTCACTCTTATCTTATAACCGACTTATCTAATAAAATGACATAAATTATACATAAAAATTACTTAAATACTTATCGTGTATGCAAAACAGTAGGTGCATTATTAGAATTCACTGGAACCAAATCGAAGGTTGCTGACGTTCGAAACTTTTTGAAGGTACCTACAAAATCAGTTGGTAATGTTGACGTAATATGTATTTATTACTTTCTGTGTCCAATACATTCATTTACCTTGGAAAACATGTAAAATATTAATATCGTGAAAATAAAGTTTGCAAAGGCTTTAACTTATTATAAAAAATCATCTGCATTCAGGGAGCGTTGGCTGTCGCTGTAAACCTGTATGCACAGAATATCAGAGCAGTTTTTCGAAAATGATCAGTATAATTCCTGCACACACGAGCAGTCCGTATGACAGACTTCGAGGTCCATGACACACTCCATACAACCCAATGACGTCGTTTTTGTTTCGATTACATTTCATTCCGTCCATGCATTTAAATTGAAGCAGAAAGTCAAATATGGGAAAGGAGGGAATCTTAATTTCACACACAGAGCCCTCCAATGGAGCACATTTCTTGGTAGAGGTGTCGTACTTCGTTTCCAACTGGATTTCACTGTTTCTTATCAGGTCCCCAAATGTCTCATTGACTAGATTTTCGTAATGCTCGAGCAGCTTATCTTTGTTATAACACGCGCAAGTACTTGTGTCGTTGTCACAGAGTTGAAATGTGGAGATGCTCGAACATTGCGTCAGCCAGTCTGCAGCCCCGAAAACACAGGGATCGCCTGGTACAGCTGCATTGGTTCCTTTCTTGCTACCCGAAGTTTTGGAGAACTTGAAAGATGGTGTCTCTGGTTTCACTTCAGTTTCAACTACCGCTTCCTGCAATGTCAAGCTCAGTTGGACGAGAATGGCGGCAAGGAACAAGAACGTTTTTACAGCTCCCATGGTGTTGACAAAAATTACGTCCCTGGTATCTATTACAATTAAATAATCATTATTATTATTAATTATTTGCCATTATTTATTATACTAACGTTTTAAGAGTGTCTTACGCCTGCGGGCATAACTATTACTTAAGCTCACACTTTAATGTCCACAATGACAACGGAAGTCTTTTGAAAGGTCGGTCCTATTCTAGCTTTCGTATTGTATATAAGAAACCCAAATTTTAGAGTTGTGTATTCCCGAGTGTGGTCAGAAGGAAAATCCGTTTCTATTGTCAAGCCATGAGACGAAAGTCGGTGAAAATCAAGGACGGAAAGGTTTTAAGGTGGAGCAAAAATCTCTATCACATCAACATTCAATCGTGCTCAAGGTCATGGTAATCTAGACAGTTATTAACCAATAGGCACCATCAGACTTCATTGTGTTTGCGCACTTTTCCCATCATTATCTTCGTGCCATCGTGGGATTATTGATTATGTCAACAAGTAAATTAACAGAGTACAAGTTATGCACAAATGATTATCAATGACATTGTTGTTGTTTTATTTTTATTTGTATAGAAGTGGAACTATTGATAACAGCTACTTGTTACTCCCTTTCCCTTCCAAAACAATACTGCCTCTCCCCCCATGATCAAATCAAATGAGTATTTGAATAATGAAAGTGTCTGTTTATAGTCTATTATCTTGCACTGGCATATCATGAAATCAGTATTGATCAGTTTCATATTGTTCATCCGCTACTGAGTCTTCCCCGTGGCTTCTCCCTCCGACAATAATGCCCATTATTAGTAGGTCTCACCGTTTGTAGGTGAAATTTGAACAGCCAATCAAGATCATTTCCATTGACTGCTCCAGAGGTTTCTTTGATAAGCTCATGAAGGCTTCCAAAATTTCTGGGGACTGTAATCCCTACCCCGTTTTTATGAACTGGATGCACATCAAATGCACATATCTTCCAGTTTGGATAAGCAGGCCTTTGGGTACGTCCAAACTTGTACTCAATAGGGGGTAAATTCGGGCTGTAATCAGGTAAAGTAAAGGGTTATGTACTAACAATGCATCTGTGCACACAGGAGCAATCTCACCGAAGGGCTACGGACAGTTTCATTAAGGCCACGTGCCGATGGAGAAAGGTTTTTCCAGTGGAGAAAGGTTTTTCCAGTGGATAATATTGAAAAATCCTCCGCGCTTTGCGAATCTCCCGAGATATCTTCCGCAACTTACTTGGCGCACCAACGTATCTCCTAAACTCTGTAATTGATACATGGAAAGGATAGAAAAAAGGTATTTCTTCTACAAAATTCAGTGCTCCGGAACGTTTTTCTTCGTCCTGTTCTTCTTATCCCCCAGGAATGCAATTCCCCATCAAATCCAGGAAGAAAATCTGGCAGAAACACAATCGTTTGCATTTTTTTAAGCATCATTGGACATCTTTTTGTGGAGAATTTGCCACATAAAAACAATTGTATTTACCACATAAAAACGACAGTGAAAAAATTTCTTTTGCGTTCGCCGTTCCCACTGAGCTATTTCCACTGCTGACGTTCTCAATTTGGTCCAGCAGCCCCCGACTTGTTGACGTTGACGGGTATGTTACACCTAATGTTAATTAGGTGCTTAATTAGGTCCTTAATTAGGGAGTTGGAGGGGCTTTGGGATTAAAAAAAAAAAGACGACGAAAGGGTGGAGTTGCCAAAGGAGTTTGATGACAAGGAAGAAACCCCACTCTGGCCAGCGGAGCCTCTATAGCTCAGTGGTTAGAGCACTGGTCTTGTAAACCAGGGGTCGGGAGTTCGATCCTCCCTAGGGGCTGGGATTCAAACCTTTTTTTCTTTTGTCCTCTCTATTTGTACTGAAATCACATTGTTCTCCTCAAATAGTCAGGATATAATCAGACAGGACAATGAGATTAATGTCACCATTTAAAGTCCAATTATCCATACTGACTCATTTCCCCCGATAATTGCTCTTGCCACGTGTGGATGATACACAATTTCACTTCCAGAACGTTTTCCTTCTTTCGTGTGAGTACCTATTTTGTATATACTTTGCCCAAGGGAAAGGGCTTAAATATGTTTTTTTTACTTTGGAGCTCGTGGGGAAAGGGGAGAAATGTGTTCGTAATTGAGCGTGCTCGAAACTATGCGAGGACGTGTGAGAGATTCGGAGAGGCTTGGGTAGTGTGTGATCTCAGCTATTATTAATAACTACACATCAAAAGAGAAAGGAAGGGCGAGAGAGACAGAGAGAGGTAGAGAGAGAGAGAGAGAAAGAGAGAAGGAGAGAGAGAGAGAAGGAGAGAGACAGAGAAAGA
>JAQGBT010007715.1:0-10641 GCA_034698585.1 Disparrhopalites patrizii
TCTTTTGCCTCTTTCCTCTCTCTCTCTCGCTGTATATTTTGCCTCTCTTTCCTCTCTCTCTCTCGCTGTCTCTTTTGCATCTCTTTCCTCTCTCTCTCGCTGTCTCTTTTGCCTCTTTCCTCTCTCTCTCTCGCTGTATATTTTGCCTCTCTTTCCTCTCTCTCTCTCGCTGTCTCTTTTGCCTCTCTTTCCTCTCTGTTTGCCTCTCTTCTCTCTCTCTCTCTTTTCATACTTGTCCTTCGTCGCCCTCCCCTGGAAAAGAGCTCTCTCTCTCGAAGAAATTAAAAAAGCAGGCGTGAAATGAAGTTTTGATCGAATTGCCACCCCAAATGAAGTTTTTTATCAATGGTGAATTTCACGGATGATTTTCAGACCCTACAAGACAAGGCTGCCTACATGCTCCATACAGTAAGTTCAAGGCGGTGCCTATGTGATTTGTGTGTATATATATGTGTGTGTATGTAGTATGTGTACACAATGTTTATACAAATGTATGTATTCCCATAGTAAATGACATCTAAACAGAAGAAAGGAAGGGAAAAAGGAAGAAAAAGTGCGATACATACCTGAACTCGTGCCTCGCTCAAATCCAATCGGAGTGCCAAATCTTCCCGGGTGAAAACATCCGGATACTGAGTTTTCTCGAAAGCTCTCTCCAGTTGATGTAATTGGTAAGTGGTGAAAGTTGTCCGACTTCGTCTTAATTTCCTTGGTTTGTTCCCCATTTCCTCTTCCGACCCCGCCCCGGCATCCCCATCTCCACTTCCGTCTCCTCCTCCGCCTCCTCTGCCTCCCCCTCCCCCTCCTCCTCCAACATTCTCAAGACTCTCACCCCCTCCCAAGACCCCGTCATCCTCCGGAGTGATTTCCTCCCCCGTCTCACTGGAATTGGAGGAACCGGAGCTGGATTGCCCCCTCCTCATCTCTAATTCTCCCATGTCACCGTGCTGTTGGAAAGAAATTATTTTTATTTATTATTATATATTTTTATTTAATTTATTATCACGTATTCGATATTTCTCCCTTCCAACATCCCCCCTCAAATTCTCCTTGGACAGAATTTTCTAGGGGGTAAATGTTTGATAGTAAATTTAATCTTGTATAAGAGGCCCCAATCAACCCCGAAAGAGCGGGAATAAAAGGTTAGAATATTGGGAAGGTGGATTTTGTATGGGAGCTTGATGAGGTAATCAAATTTGGGATTTGTTTAGACAAACACGGGGATCGAGGGACTTTTGGTTTCTTTGAATAGCCCGTAATTGGTACTAGTGCTACTACTAGGTGTGTTCGGGAGTATGTATAGCTTATTGTTAGAATGAAACTACTTGGATTTTAGCCATCTCCAAATAGTTGAGTTCGGAAATTACCTTAAAGGACGGGGAGTGACGGTGGAGTGCCTGGCTCACGAGCTGATGGTGGTGGCGGTGGTGATGGTGATGATTCGGCTCAATCATCCCTGTTCGTAACACAAAATACAAAGTAACAATGAGACGGAGGGAGTTTAGGAGAGTTTCCGTGCAATTACCTCGGTTGAGAGCAAGTGTGTGTGTGTGTGTGTGTTGGATGGGAGTGAGAGGGAGACTTTTCATGATGACTGTCATCAGGCCATTTATGGCTCATTTAACTTTGGAAATCTTCCCTTCCTCTCTCCCTCTATCTCTCTCTCCCTATCAAAGTCCCTCTCCCTCCCTCGGCGCTGCCTTGTCTCTCTCTCTCCCTCTCTCTCTCTCTCTCATATAGCCGTGCTTCTCTAACTTGGCTTTCTCCTTTTCGTTTTTCGTCTCTTTTTTCCTCTCTCCTTGTCCTTTGGTTTTCCCGTTTTCCTTGCTCCTCTTTCTCTATTTCCCTCTTTCTTTCCCCCTTTCTCTTCTTTCAATACTCCTCTGTCTTGTTTCTATTTTCTTTTCTGTTTCATGTTTTTTGTGTTATCTTTCATTTTCCCTTTCTCTCTCTTGTGCATTCTTTTTTTCTCTCTTTTCTATTTTTCTCTTTCTTTTTTTCTTCCTCTCTCTCTTGTTTCTTGTTTCCTTTTCCTTTTGCATTTCCCATCTCATTATCTCTCTTTTCTATTTTCCGGTCTCTCTATTTTTCCTTGGTTTCTCTTTCTCTCTTTTCTATTTTCCTGTCTCTCTATTTTTCCTTGGTTTCTCTTTCTCTCTTTTATGTTGTTTTCTCTTTTTTTTCTATTTGTTCTCTCGTTTTTTTATTTTTTGTCTTTTTTCTATTTTTTACTCTCTCGTTTTTATATTTTCTCTCCCTCTTTTTCTATTTTGCTCTCTCTCCCTATTTAGTATATTTTTTTCTTTTTTTGTGTTTACCTCTTGCCTTTTATCTTTTCGCTTCTCTTATTTTTGTCTGTCTCGCACTTTCCCTCTGTTTCGCCTTTTCTCCTTTCTTTGCTTCGCTCTCTCCTATTTAAGTGATTAGCTATGGTTCATTCTCTCTCCTTTTCTCTCTCTTCACTCAATTCCCTCTGTTTTCATCTTTCTACCCTGGTTTCCTGTCTCCCTATTTCTCTTCTTTTCTCTCGTCCTCTCCCTTTCTCCCTGTTTTCGACTTCCAGTCTCCCTTTCCCCCGTCTCTTTTCCTGATGTCATTGAGTGACTTATAAAAAAAGTGACGGTGAGGGGAGACTTGAATGTTATAAGTCTTTTTTCACAGTAAACACGGGTACTTGTGAGTGTAGGACAAAAGTGCTCTCTCTCTCTCAGACTACATTTGAATAATGCTGAGGCTGACGCCGGGATGAAGGGAAATAAATGTTCTTGTGTGTTCCCATGCACCCTTATTTAATATTGGCTCTCTCTCTCTCTCTCTCTCTCTTTCCCTCTCTCAGTCACTCTCTTTCTCTCTCTCAGTCACTCTCTTTTTCTCTCTCAGTCACTCTCTAAAACTCTTGTTTGCAATCCTGACAAATAGAACAATTTCCAACTTCCAGCCATTGTGCCGTGCCCTTCAACTCAACTTGTTTCATTCCCAGATAAAAAGGGAGCGGCGGAGGGGGAGAGATGAAATACTGGTAAAAAAAAGCGTATGTTTCCCCATGTAAAATTAAATCGTGTGGCTTATTCCTCTTTTACCCCATCAATAGTTAATAATATAGTGTCCCATACATATTAAAAATCCCACGCCAAGGGGCATGAGGAAGGGCTCTGGCGTGTAAAGTAGCTGATATTTGTGTAAAAAGGGTTTATCTACCGCTTTTACAAGGCACTGTATACACATTACGTACATATGTACATAGTGGGAATATGAATGGGATAGGCCCCGGGAAATATAATATTGCGTGTGCCTAATAATCACGTTTTTCGAGTGCATAAAAGGGGCTTTAATTAGCCTCGTAACTACGTGGAAAGGCGAGAGTCCAGCACGTGCTGGACTACCAGTAATGCTAATAATCATGTATCAGTCCCTATCATCTCCATTTCGTTGGGGAGGAACCCTCACATTTGTGCATGTACATAATGGGGTAGTGGAGAAGTACAACAATCCGCAACAATAGACACTAATCAATTTCCAGGGTTTATATGAAGGGACAAAATGTGTGGAGAGGGATCTATCCGTATATTTTCATTATTTTCCCTGGGAAAGGTTTTTAAACGAGGAGAGATACGACTTTTCTATGAGAATCAGTCTCTCTCTCTTTCTCTCTCTGTCTCTCTCCGTAATCTCTCTCACCCTGCCTCAATAACAAGGAAATAATGAAATAATAATGTAATTTCTCCAAAAACTTTTCAACACTTTCCACAGGAACCCTTCCATGGTGACTCTCTTTGTCTCTCTTTCTCTCTCTTTTGCTCTCTCACTCTCTGGTATTTCTCCCTCTGTTATCATCTCATTCACGCCATCTTATAATTATGCAAACGGCCCCTCATCCCCTAATAACTTTAAAGGACAAAAACATCCGCACAATCACCTTGTAATGAGTCGACATTGTGGTGGTTGGATTCCCACAGAAGCAAAAACTGACTCATCCCTAAAGAGATGTTGACGTGATTTGGTGATCATAACATTCTCTCTCTGTCTCTCTCTCCCTCTTTCTCTCTCTCCCTCTCGTCACAATCACAGGAATCAGTGATTCTGAGGAAACTTGTTCTGTGTCTTTCACTAACCTAAATCGCATATACTGTTTAACCATTATGTAAAATGTGGATAACAAATTGCCGTTGATAAATAAACTCCTGTAATCACCTTCCCCCCCTCCCTCCCCCCATTCAGTCTATCCGGGTGATTCCATGAAAATGTAATTAGTATAAACGTGATTAATTCTTCTTGTTATTAACGGGAAAATCACAGGCGGGGGAAACTGGTTTCATCTTTGTTAAAAATACAGATGAGTAATTAAAAATTATTTGGATTGTGCTATAGTTACGTAATTACGTGCATATAATCATATTTTGACTACAATTCATTTCGTCAACTGCGAGAGAAAAAGACAGAATGAGTGTGCCAATAAGGGACAAAATGGGAGAGCAAAAGAAAGGTAGGCTGAAAGGTAGGAAAAAGGTAGGTAAATAGATTGACAAAAAATAAATTACAAATATTGATAGAGACAGAAGGGCATGACAGGAAGAGACGAAGACAAAAAAGGAGAGAAATAACTGAAAGAGAGAGAGAAAAACGAAATTCCAGAAACGGAAGGAGAAAAAAAGAATCACATTCTAGAAAAAGAGAGAAAGAATTCCAGAAAGAGAGAGAGAGAAAAAAAGAGAAAGAAATTCCAGAATGACAGAGAGAAAACGAGAAAAAATAACAAAAAGAGATAGAAAGAGAAAGAAATAGCAGAAAGAGACAGAGAGAGAGAAAGAAATAGCGGAAGAGAGAGAGGAGAGAGAAAGAAATTCTAAAAAGAGATAGAAAGAGAGAAATAAATTCTAGAAAGAGAGAGAACGAGAGAAATAAATTCTAGAAAGAGAGAGAAAGTGAGCAATAAATTCTAGAAAGAGAGAGAAAGAGGGAGATAAATTCTAGAAAGAGCGAGAGAAAGAAATGACAGAAAGAGAAAAAGGGAGACAAATATATAGACAGAGCAATAGAAGTAGACAGAGCTGCAAGAGAATAAAAAAGCTGGAAGTATGTAGCATGAATCATAATGAATTTTTTTCCATTTCTCTCACAGTAGCTGAGGCATGGGCCCTTGAGTCTCCGTATTAGGCCATATATTTATATACATAAAGTGTACCCAGACTGGTTCTTTATCCCCCGTACTTGGTCAAAGGATCGTTGGAATACCTCCCTTGGAGATATTCTCCTATTTACAATCATCACCAAGGGGACAAAAGTACATGCATCAATGAGAGAGAGAGAGAGAGAGATCTGCTGTTTATATTAGTAGCTATGTACATACGTAACAGTCCCGCTTGTTGTCGTACATTGAATGTGATCTCTCTCTCTCTCTCTCTCTCTGATGTAATCTGCAACACATAGCCCTGATTACGCCTGTATATTTCCTTTCCCCTCATGTACAGACGCTGTAGGGCTCCGACAATAAAATATATCCCTACATATTTATCAACATATATGTTGCATACATGCACCGAAAACCTACAAAACCACTGACTAAACTGCATTATTTATCTCTAGCCGCTCTCTTATTACACTTTTAATACAGTATTGACTCAGTCCGTCATAATTATTTTACGCAGTGAAAATCATCTCCCCTCCCGACATTATTTACACACTCCTGGCTATATGACAATTAGATGGACAATCAAAAACAATTTTCGCCAGATCAATTACCCCTGATCTGATGGGGAAAATTGGGTCCTCATTATCAATTCCTTGTCTACGTGTCTGGCTCTCTGACGGAGTGCTAATTAACTGCGGGAAAACGTGAGAGAGATGGCCAGAGAGAGAGAAACAGGGAGGGGGAGAGAAGGAAAAAAGGTGAACAAAATTCTGCAATTAGTTACGTAATGAGAGGAAGTACCTTATTATTGCACAGATTGTTAATATAGGCGACGTATTTAAAAGTGTTCTAACAATGGCTGAATCATCCTTAATTCATATTGATTGGATTCAAACAGGTTGTTTCTGGTCGGAGAATATTTTCATGGTTCCTTTTTCCTGTATTTGTTTACAGGTACTTTCTATGGAGAGAGATGCATACTGAAGTCACCCATATTCTTTACGGGGATTCAAATGAAAAGGGAAAAAAGCAATCTCGACCAGACAAGAAGGAGTTAGGTGGGCCAGAGACGGAGACGGCGTGAATGAAAGGAGGATGACAGAGGAGGGCGAACCAAAGGGAGAAAGAAAGTGCAAGAAAAAAAGAGAGAGCAAGAAAGGGAGAGAGAATAAAAGAGAGAAAGGAAATCCATGAAATAAGAGAGCGAGGGGGAGCGAGAGAGAGAGAGAGAGAGAGAGAGAAAGTAAACAAGGAAATCAGAGGGAGGAAGGGAGAGAAAATACAAAAAAAAGTTATGGAGAAATAAGAAAGGAAAATGTAAGAAAAAATAAAAAAGAGACTGATACAATTCGGAGGGAGCAAGAAAAACTAAGGAAAACGCAAGAAAAATAAAGGATAAAAAAATATGAGAAAAAGAAAAGATCAAAAAAATATGAGAAAAAGAAAGACGCAAATAATTGCAAGAAAAAAAAGAAACAAAAAAAAAGGAGAAAATAATACGCCAGAAAAAGAGAAACAAAAAGAAAGGAGAAAAAAATACGCCAGAAAAAGAGAAAGAAAAAGAAAGCCGTAAATAAATACAAGAAAAAAAGAAACAAAAAGAAAGAAGCAAAAAAATACACTAGAAAAAGAAAAAGAAAGAAGCAAAAAAGTACTAGAAAAAGGAAAAGAAAGAAGCAAAAAAGCACAAGAAAAAGAGAAAAAATAGATAGGAGCAAAAAATACAAGAAAAGTCATAAAAATTGTAAGAGAGAAAGAAAAACAAGGAAAAAGAAACGAAAATGGAAAAGAAAAGAGAAGGAACATACAAGCAAAAGAGACCAGAAAAAGGAAATCGAAGGAAAATACAAGAACAAAGAGACAAAAAATGGAAAAGTAAGGCAAAGAGAAGGAAGATGCAAGAGAAAGAGTGAGACGGCTCCTGAAGGCTTTAAAAAGCCATGACAACCCCGCATTTGACAATCTAGAATCACTTCCCCCCGTCAAATCTCCCCATGAAAAGCTGTTGAATGCCTAATAAGCATGCCTCCAATTAACAAAACTGAATCCTTTCCCCATCCCCAGATAATTATCGGGAGTCCAGTTTCCCTCGTAATCGAATTACCCGCCACAATCATAGTATTATCTGTCCTCTCCAAAAAAAATTATTCTTGCCTCGCTCCATATTAATTGGGAAAACCCCAAAAGGGGAGATGGTAAGGAGTAATCCACACATTCATATGTGTATATTATGTGCATATATGTATATGTGTAATATGTGTATATTAATTAATAATCATGTCATAATATGTCATAATCTCATAATTAAAATTGAATAATTGTTTTATTAAAAAAAAAAGTCGAACCTGGTGACGCCGAACGGCGATGATGTAGGGTAGCTTCTTTGGCCAATAATTTCTCAATGCTGGAATAGACAGATGTGCACTTGAGACTCGTCGTGTCCCCAGCCTCTACGGATGAATTGGTTCTAATCAGAGATTTGCTACTCATCTCGTTATGCGACCTTTTTTTTTTTACTTATTTATTTTGATAATGTAATTATTTTTTGATCTGGGCCGTGTATGGAGTATTTTTTCCCAGTAACGAGCTCTCCTATTAACGGTAATCAGAATTGAAAGTGTGCTGTAAATGCCCTCCTCTGTCCTGTTTATCCCACACTGTGTGGATTTCCACTAATCGAGTTATGATTAATTTGGATTTTTTCCCTCTCTCTAATATTATTCCTCTAACACGTGAATATTACAACTGACAAAATATTGTCATAATAAAATATTTATCATAAAAAATGTGTCTGTCTCAATACAACTTCCTGCTTCGAATTTTTTTGCTGGATGTGTTCAAAATTATACAAATAACAGTTAAATCCAAACAAAATTTCGTCTGAATCTGCAGTTTTTTTAAATGTATAAATACATTGATTTAGTTATACGGCAAGTGTTGATGTGGAACGATTATTTTCCCTTTGTATACACATGAAAATGGGGTATTTGATAAGCTTTTTCTCTCTATCTCTTTCTCTCTTTTATTTAATCTCCAGAGAAATATCCAAGGGATTCATCCAGATTATTATCATACAATTATTGAAAAAAAAAATTGAGGTGAGAGGAGGGGAAATGCACAAATAATGTGTAACAGTAAATAGTGATATGTAAATTTTTAATTTGGAATAAATAAAAAAAAAATAGGTGATTGTGTGGAGCTTTTTTTTTTTTTTCCTACGAAAAATATCAATGGAAGTAGGTAGAATTGCGGAGATAATGTTTAGGGGGAGGAGGAGGAAAGTTTTATCTTATTTAAATATTACAAAAAAAAAAAATATTCCCCATTTGTTGGATACAATTAAAATGTGTGTGTCGATCTCTGCCACACCAATCTCTGTCAATAATTATTGAAACACTTTTTTATAGGCACTCTTCCTCATTCACTAATAATGTGATACAATATACACGTTTTTGTCTATATCTAACTGTATCCCTTCATATGTATTTATAAGAGAGACTTTTTTTTTGGATGTTATGGTGTCGTTTAAGATCTTTTGATGATTCACTCTGCCGGCATCTCTCTTTGGTGAGATTCATCCACCCATATGTACATCACATGTGGCTGTACAAATGTTGTGTTGAGCGGGTCAATGAATTCTCTTGAAGCACATCAAAAGTTTCTATGTTAAAACACAGTTTTTTTCACCTTTTTTAAACACTGCCCAGATGTCATTTATCCTCTGGTAAAACACGTTCTATTTATTCTGTTCGCTCCTGGATTTTTTTTTTTTTGCGTTTATTCAATTTCCTGTGGGAGAAAAAAGGGTTAATTGTCAATTACTTTTCCTATTTATTCCCCATTTTCTCCTTCCTCCCATCCGTGGAGCATTCGCTTCTAATTTAATGATGGACGTACATTTTAATTAAATTATGTATTTAATTTAGCATTTAATTATGTATTATCCTGAATATTTTCTCTGCGTTATTAAACGATTTTTTATACAAGGAAAATACCAATTCTAACCTGTTTTTCTCCTCAACCTAATTTCTATTTATTTTCCCTGTGATCCCAGACAATAATAACAACAATCTGGACTAATACAGAAATAATAACAATTATTCTACGGAATTCATTTAAATATTTTCCCTTTTCCCCACATGTTTGAAACTGATTTTTGCAGGAGGATAAACAACGTAAATTGTTTGTAGATTCTAATTTTTAGAGATCAATTTTCTTATCTGTTGTACATATGTGTACAAAGGTAACAAAAGATCCCTAAATACGTGCAATTGAACATGACGAAATTCTCTCATGTTTACAATGAAACGAGACTATGTCATTTAATCCCAATTTATTCCTGTATATTGATTTATAAATAGAAATTATGTGCTTGTCAAAAACGTAAATTCATAATAACGTCTCCTTCCAGGAAAAAACTGGGGTGAGAATTTCCTTGTCTGTCGGTTATTTTTTTTTTTTTTATGGGGGAGAAATCTAATCAATTATTACTATTTCCCTTTGCAATGTATGCAGAATCACTAAAGCACACATGGAGTCGAAAATACTTTACAATAATGCCAAATGTACAAATAATACTGAATATACAACTACTCCGAAATAGACAAGTACCACCAAATATACAAATAATACCAAATACACAAATAATATCAAATATATGTACAAATAAAGAAAAAAAAAATTATTCACGATAGAAATAAACGTTTGGAAAAGTCAATTCAAACACAAAACTTACGTGTGCCGGTGTGTCCGTGTGAAAGATGAGTGGGGAGAGAAATCAAATGTGTCCTTTACACGGTGTCTCCTCCTATTATGCAGACTTTTTCCGAGAGGAAGTTACGGGGGAAGAAAAAAATAAAATCAGGGAAAAAAATGATGTAGTAGGATGAGATGGTCACAGTCGAATGTTGTGTATATGGCAACAAGCATGAGGTTTCAATCCCAAACTTTTCCGAGGCAGGTACTTTTCTGAGAGAGAGAGAGCGAGGGAGAGACAGAGAGAGAGCAGAGAGAGAGAAAGAGCGAGAGAGAGAGAGGAAGTATCGTGTGTGTATTAAGGGAAAAATCAGAAGAGAGTGAGAGAGTATGTATGGTCTCAAATGGAGAGAGAGAGAGGGAGAAGATAATAATTAGTGTAGGTAGTTAGCTCGTTAGGTTAATCAGAGGACCCCTGAAGGGATGGAAGAGACAGAGTTGCTGGAGGCCCCCCATCGTTCCCAATCCCGTTGAACGTGAGCTCCGGCAAGATCCAATCCGAGATTCGGGACGAGCCTCCAAGGCTGGACTCCTCTCCACAATCACCATCATTATCACCCACCATTGGCTACTTACAGCCCCTCCAGTCTACTAGACAACTTCCAGCTGTTGTCATTCATGCATATCAACTACACTCTTCCCCTCTATCTCTCTCCCTCTATCTCTCTCTCTCTCTCTCCTTCTTTCTCCCTCTCCATCTCTCTCTCTCTTTCTCCCTCTCTGTCTTTCTCCCTCTCCATCTCTCTCTCTCTTTCTCC
>JAQGBT010007716.1:0-10640 GCA_034698585.1 Disparrhopalites patrizii
ACCTCCACATCGTCCTCTCGACACTTATTTCATTGTGCACATCGGACTGGAGAGAATCTCCTTTGGCTTGTTTATTCTAGACAATTTTACGTCGCAGTGGGATTCTGGCATTTTTGATGCCCTAAAAAATTTGGGCATTCATACTGCTTTGGGATCAGATGTCAAGTCGCTATTTAAGTTGTTTGACAGCGATAAATTATTCATAAATATACGAAGGGGAAATAAGGTGGAAATCATTCGCCGACTAGAACTTGTAACAATGATAGTGTCCCACGTGAGAAGCAAACTTGTAGCTGCTTTCCAACGTGATGTCACAAAACTGGTTTTGTGCCTGCCACAAGCTCTTAAGAAAGACTTCGTGTTTGAAATTGATTTCGCTCTTCGGTCATCAAATTGGAAATTGAGGGAACTTTCCGTTGTCAGTGACAATAATGCCATTGCCTTTGATTTCCTTGTCAAGTCAATTGAAACGAATCGTCATAATCTCCCAGAAAAATTCGTAGTCGCCAATTTTATGGGGGGCACAAAGTTGGCGACAACTTACATGTTCAGTCAGGGTCAACTGCAACTTCGGGAACCGCTTTCTGCCCCTGGGATTTTAGGATCTATTGGTGCTTTTTTTGGTAATATATTCAAGGGAGTAAAGGCTCAACCACAAGAACGTATAACAGTCATAGTTGTGGGCACTTCCAAGGAGACGGCCATTTCCGTGTATCCTCAGTTCAAGGCCTATCAAATTTATGAATTACAAAATGGGAATTATGCACTTCAAGGGGCTGAAACATTGGCAAGAAGTATAAACAGGACTGATAGCGAAATGTTCCAGAGAATTGCTGTCAGCGTCGCCTATCCACGAGCATGGTAAAAGTCTTAAGCTGTTAACTTGCTGCAAACTGTTCTGTAAATGTCCGTAAATATTATTATTGATTGCATTATTTAGTAGTATTTGTAGTGAGTTTGTATAAAATACTTTGTAATTGAAAGTAATAAAGTAGAATTTCATCTGAAATGATACGTTCAATTTGTCATGTCCTTAATTTTTATTTATTTTTATTAATATCCTATGGACAGGCTAATAAAATAAATTCACATGATTTTGATGTTTCCATTGGATGGAGTGATACATTTTTGGTCAGATTTTGACCGGGTTTTCTTCAGTCGACAGGCTTTGCTAGTTTAATTTCACTTTAATAACGTCGCAATAACGTTTCTTTGATTTTTTTTGTGTGGTCTGCAATTTTACTGGAAATATGGAAATATTACAGGCCGTATGTCGTACAAGTGCTTGATTTAATTGATATAGAAAATGCCTCGGGCTTATAACCATTTCTCCGACACATTTTTCTTCACCTTAATCCAATGACAATCTAAGAGGGAAAATTAGAGAGCAAAAGAGCACTGGAAATTAACTGGAAATGCATAAAGTATGTGGGCCTATATTTGAGAACATGTAGCACAGGACGAAGAAAAACATTTCTTATATTTTTGTGCAAAAACACATGCGTATCTTATCATAGTCATATTATAGTAATAGTACATAGAAAGTGGAGCAAATAGTAGTGACCTTCTTGATAATTTTTTCCTAAAATCACCAAGAAAAACTGACAGACAGTGTTTTATTATGTCAGTTTGTAATGGCATTCTTCTCAGGCCTGACATTCACCTCGTCCTCTGAAGAAAGTTCCTCCGAAGACGAAGAGATAGCCGGCCCCCAGTCAGAGGTTGAGAAAGCCAGGATTGACATCATAGCCACAGACCTTCCTTTGAACAACAGTAAGTTTTTGAATACTTTTTTTCTGCTTTTTGAAGCAATTTCTTCACACGCTATTGTGAGACCTTTTTGAGAAAATATGGATTTTGATGCAGCCACGTTAGTGTGTCACATTTCACATTATCAAATGCTTTGCATACTGAATGCTGATCTTCGTTGACTTTATTTATTCTGACACTGTGAGTTAATTCATTTACTGCCTTATTCATTTGATTCCAAAATGTTCATGCTTGTAGGTACTACAATAAATGACTTCCCTGGTTCAATTGAAGCCACGGCTTCACATTTGAAGATAGATGAACCTGACCTTTTGGCAAATTGTGTCACTAAAGGACTTTCCCCGTCCTCCACGATTGCAAAGAAGGAGTCGCAGGAAGGATTAGACACTGGAGAAAATCCCGTCCAAGGCCGTGTAACCGGGACTAATACCAGTGATGAAGACAGCGATTGGGAGGCGGAGCTAGAACCTAAGCTACGGTTGACCCCAAGCAATCTGGAAGTACCTCCAACATGGCCAACGGAGTTGAAGAAATCCGGAAGCAAGGGAGATGTCAGTGATTGGGAGACGGAATTGGGACTTAATTTTCCAAGATTGATACGGAGTCAAACAGAATCGCCTCCAAGACCCGAAGCTGTTAAGACAGCCGGTAGCGAGGACGATGAGGATGATTTGAAAATTGATTCCGCTTCCGGAACAACTCCAGATGACAGCCAGATGGAAAGGATAGATTCATCTACCGACAATTCACGTCCGGAAGCAAGGAAAACAATTCGGGCAATGTGGATACAACGCAAAGATTTGAAACGTCGGGATGGGGAAATTTTGCAGAAATTGTCTAAACAAGCAGAGGATAATAAGGGCAATCCAGATAAACATCTTTCCCTTTGAAATCATCTGGAATTCGAGCAAGGAGATCCGCCATGAAGGAATTGGGAGCAGTTGCCAACAAAATGGAAAAATCACAAGACATTATACAGAATGCAGCAGTTGGAACTTTATTTATTGAGTGCATTTCAATCCCAAGAAAGCCGATTAAATTGTACGTCCCTCCAGAACTGTGCATTCCGTGGAATGAAAATGCAATAAAAACACAATGGAAACAAATTAAGATTTTGGACAATGCAAAATCTGCACCAAGAAGGAAGCAACTCGGGCCATAAGGAGAAATTGATCTTCAAAAGTAACACAAAAATGACGAATTGGTCGCAAGCCACGCGTGCAACGCCATCTACAGATGATAATCCTGTGGACACTTACTTCGTCCTATATATATTGGACTGGAGAATCCTTTGGCTTATTCGCTGACGAGAAATTTGAAGTAATCTGGCACGATGGTATTATTGGACCCTTGGAAAACTTGGACATTCACCCCACTTTAGGCTCAGATATCCACTCCTTGCACAAGTTGTTTGACGCACCCAGTAGTTATACTATTATCCGGGAAGAAAATGGCTCGAGAATTGTTCGCCGGTTAAATCTTGTGAAAATGTTGGTGTCCCAGGTAAGAAAAAGGCTTCAGGGAACTCACAGCCGACATTTGACCAGATTGATGCTGTGTCTACCACAAAGTCTTCCAGTTGACTTCCTGCTCGACATTGATTTTTCCCTGCGTTCTCCAGGTTGGAAATTCACTGAAGTATCCCTCATCAGCGACAACAATGCAATTGCCCTATATCAGATCACTAATTGTCCCCACACTCCGGAGAAATTTGTGGTTGCCAACTTTTCGGAGCTGACCAATTCCATGAGCCGGTACGAATTCAAGGGCGGTCAACTTGGACTTGGTGGTCCTTATTCTGTCCCAGGAATTGTGGGTGGAATATTTAATTTTTTCAGCAATGTCATGAGCTCGTTTAAGCTAGATATTACCCTGTTTTTGGTTGGGGCTACCAAGGAGAGGATTATTGTGGAACATTCTCAATTAAAGAACCATCCACTAGTTGAATTGCCTCGCGATTCTGCGCTGGAAGGGGCAGCAGCATTGGCAGTAATGAAGACAAAAGAAGGCAACGGTTCTTCCAGGATAATTGGTGCGAATGTCATATTTCCAAACTGGAATGGTATGCCATGAATGACATCAAAAAGATACTGCAACTCATTTTTCGGGATGGTGAACATGTACTTTTATTTTTGCAGTGGAATTCCAAAATGTCAATTTAGTTATGCTTCTATGAGTTATATTTTTCTTCTATTATTTCGGGCTAAAATTAAAAACAAAATTAAAAATGTGTGAAAAAAATTGAACCAATTAAAGATGGTAAATATGCAATTTCTTATGCAAGAATGAATTCGAAAAAAAACTCTTTTATTATATCTGTACATACTGCGTGCATACTTCACAAGAATGTCTGAATTAAAAATATCATAATATGTATGAATGAAATTAATATTACATTAGAATTATGTACTAAAGAAAATGGCAAGGAATGAATATGGACAATTGTACAAGCTTAACGCTTCGCCATGACCTCTTGTATCTCCTTGCCGGTCATGCGTTTCTTATTGGCCCGGACTTGCAGTTCTTTCTTGGTCCTAGCATTGTCCTCACTCACTGCGGACACTGTGATGAGTCCTTCCAGATTGACCTCCATGGTCACATTGATCTTCTGGACGCCAGCCAAAGCCGCCGGGATCCCATTCATGTAAAAATCTCCCACGAGAGTATTCTGCTTCGCCACGGGTGAGTCCCCCTCATAAATGGACACTTGAACGGACGTCTGATTATTGTAGGACGTCGTGAATGTGCAGGCCTTCTTCGCCGGAATCTTGGTTTGTTTGGGGATGAGCACAAGCATTTGGCCGCCGTCGACCTCCAAGCCGTAGGACATGGGCGTGACGTCATTAATGGAGATGGTCTTCTTGGGGGCAATCGCCGCACTTTTGCTGTCCCCGCGCAGGAGCGCTTTTGCGCCGTTGCGCACGGCCGCTTCGTAAGCGGCGCCTACTGCCACTGCTTCGTCTGGATCCACGGTGTAGATGAGGGGCTTCTTGAAGTGGTCCTTGAGCATTTGCTTCACCCTGGGAATCCTCGTGGATCCTCCCACCAAAATAATCTCGTCTAGATCCTCCTTGCGGAATTTGGCGCTCTGCAATACCTTCTCCACGTGCTCAATCGAAGATGTAATGTAATCGTCAATGAGCCCTTCGAATTGTTGGCGGGTGATTTTCACTTTTAGATCTTCGCCATTATAAAAGGACAGTATTTCGACGGTGACCTCATCAGCAGCAGAAAGGAGCTTTTTCATATCCTCGCACTTACTCTTCAGTCTCATGACTCTGCGGCTATCTCCTGGGGAGTTCGTAGCCCCAGAAATGATGTCCCGGCCGTGAATCCGTTTGAATTCTGCCGCGCAAAATTCCACCATCTTGTTATCGAAATCCACCCCACCCAAATGGGTGTCCCCTCCAATGCTGAGGATTTCCACGGACCCATCCTGGGCCTTGTACAAGGCCACGTCAAATGTCCCTCCGCCCAAATCATAGACCACTCCCCGACTCTTGCGTTTCATGTCCGTTTCCTGCAGGTTGTAGGCCAAGGCCGCCGCCGTGGGCTCCGAAATGATTCGGAGGACATCCAAACCCGCCGCCTCCCCGGCGTCCTTCGTCGCCTGTTTTTGTCCATCATTGAAGTAGGCGGGGACGGTGATGACCGCGGCAGTGACCTTCTTCTTGAGGTAATTCTCCGCAATTTCCTTCAACTTGATCAGAACACGCGCCGAGATCTCTTCTGGGTGGTAAGTCTTCCCATTCACCTGGACTTTGGGCACTCCGCGCTCATTGACCACCTTGAAGGGCCACTTTTTGATGTCTCCTTGGATGCTGGGATCCTCCATTTTTCGGCCAATCAGACGCTTCCCCTCGTAAATGGTGTTTTCTGGGTACACATGCGCCTGATTCTTCGCCTCTTCCCCCGCCATCTCCTGGCCGTCATCCCCGATGTAGACGTAGCTGGGCGTGGTCTTCTTGCCGAGGTCATTGGGGATGATTTCCACCCGGCCGTCAATGTACACTCCCACACAGCTGTAGGTCGTCCCAAGGTCGATTCCGATAGCAAAGGATGAGGGAGCATTCATGTTGTTTCTCTTTTCGATCACTTTGTATTTATCGTCCAGAGCCTTTTCCAGGGATTGTAATTTAGAATGACGGGTGAGGGAGGCTTGGCTGGTTTTTGCTTCTCGAAGTGCGCGGCTGTGAAGTTCTTGCAGCTTATCTGGATGCGTGTAGGCTGAAGATTTTAGGTGCGCCTCCATCTCCTGGTCGTATTTCTGGAGGACTGCCTTTTCTATCTGTTTTTCTTCATCTGAGCTCCAAGGCCTGGATGACTCGAGCTGGACCTTCTTCTTTGCCTGACAATTATCCCAAATGCTTTGCAGATGTCGAGAAAACTCCTGGCGGACATCCTCCGGATCGGGAACTTTTAACCGATTTATCTCTTTTTCAAGCTGGTCTCCGTACACTTTTTTAAATTCTTGGAAGTTATTGAAAGTTTCCGGCTTGTCTCTGCTGTTTTCCTGCAGTTTTCGGAGAAATTCCTGGAATTCGTTTTCAGATTGCCGTGTCTGGATTCTGATTTGTTCTTTCTTAGCTTGTGCCAGCTTTCTTAGTTTGGATAAAAATTGTTGTGTGTGGACCAAATTCGGGATTTCGAATATTTTTCCCTCCAAAATTCGGTCAATTTGCTCTGGATTCTCGGTTACGTTGATAGCGTCCTTAAATTCCTGCAGAATCTGTTTCTTTGTTTCCTCCTCCTGTTTGTGAAGCTTCTGTTGTTCTTCAGAAATCACTTTCTCTTCTTCCCGGAGCTTAGCCTGAAGCTCTTTGAGGAACCTTTGTTTGTCTTGATCATCGGTGAATTTGAACTTGTCCAGCAATTTCCGGACAGCTTGATCCTGGGTTCGTCCGGAGCTGAAAGAGTCAGACGAAACATTTTGATGTAAATTCGACTTAAGCCGCGAAAATTGGCTTTGGATTTTGGTTTCGGTGGTCTCATTCTGAGACTGGATATCTTCCTGCCAGAATTTCTGAATGAGATTGTTCTGCATTATTTTAAAAGTATTTATTTCTCCCGTAATATCCTCGAAGGAAATTCCTTGAGCGTTTAAGGTTTTCTCCAAATCCAGGAGATTTTGCTTTGCCTTTCGACCAAATTCGTCCTGGAACTCGTCTCCATTGATATAATTGTATTTCTCCAAGTAATCTTGCAAAGATGTTCGCAGGTTCTTTATTAGTTTGTTTCCGGCGGACAATAATGTCGACTTGGCTTGGGATTTGACATTCTCTTCCCATGTTCGTAATTTGTCTGATTTGAGCTGCTGTAATTTTTCCACGACTTGCTTCATAGTTTGCTGCACTTGTGCTGGAGGACCTGCCTGGAATTCCGGTTGGGTGCGCACTTCTTGCAAGATTTGCTTCTCAACCTCTTCCTGACACTTCCTTAAGGCTTCTGGGTCTTTCGTATCTTCGCTCATCTTCTGTTGGAGAAGATATTCAAATTTTTGCGGAACACTTTTGGACCAGCGCTGAAGGACATTCTGGAAGCGATTGAAATTGTCCAAGTTTTTCTGTTTGACACGATTCACGTCTAAATCCAGTGCCCTGCCGAATTGTTCCAGAACTTCCACTTGTCCCACTTCCCCCAGAACGTCTTGTACATGTTCGATTGCGTCAGCCTTGTCCTTATCCAGCACTTTCGCAAATTCGCCAGGCTCCAAAACACTTTCTGTTCTGTTTTGGATTTTCTCGGAAAATTCTCCCAAGATCTTGCTCATTGCTTCTTTTACAGAATTATCTTGAGCTCGTTTCGCTGATTCCAGTTGCTGTTGTAGTCTTTTCGTCTCCTGATTGAATGCCCTGTCTAAGAGTTTTTTCTGAGCACTTTGAACCGAAGGACAGAACCGGGTTTGCTCGCGCATTTCCTTGGCAGCTTGTTTTTGCAGTTTCGCAGAAAGACCTGAAAGTCCTTTGATTTCCCCGCTGGAGAGTGCCTCCTGCTGAAATTCCTGGACTGCATTTTCGACAATTAACCTGAGAGAAGTTTCCGTTTCCTTCTTTATTTCCCGATTTTTCACCTTCACCATTTCAAATCTGGCAGTAAGTTTTTGATCCAGTTGCTCCTCCAATGATTTCCTTACGGTTCCCGCATGCTCTGGAAGTTTCTGGAATTGTTTTTCGGCATATTGAGTCGCCGCAGCAAAACAATCTCCGTGGATGTTCTGGAGAACTTCTGGATCTGCGTACAGCGTTCCTCCTTCCACGTTTTCAAAATTCAATTTCGTCTCCATTTTGTCTGTATACCGTTCAAGGGCATCATCAATAGTATGTAAATGTTTCTGAAACAAGGACGTCTTGATCTCGCTGATATTCGCCTCTTGCTCCATAAAAATGCTCTCAAGAGCCATTTGAAAATCCTGGAGAGGATCTTCCACCTCCAGATGGGCTTTGACCAACTTCTGCTCCAGCTTTTGCGTGGCTTCAGCAGAAAATGTTTTCCATGCAGTAAGAAATTCGTCGGATAGCAAAAATCCTTCGGAGGCTCCCCCCAGCTTCTTTCTAATCTTGTCCAGTAGATTCCGTTGATATTCCCCGACAAACTCCGCCGCCTTGGAGATAACTGCGGCAAGGTGAACCTGACAACGGGCCTCAATTTGAGAATCGAGTTGACCCCGGTATTGCTCTAGCATTTTGGGATCTGGTATATACCGGGAATATTGTTGGAGCAGATCATCCTTTAATTTCCTGTGAAACCTCTGGAACTTCCCTGGAGAATAGACGGAAGTCTTCTTTTGCACTTCAACCTTCACCCCAGCATCATAGAGCTTGACCAGCCGGAGAAGTCCCATCTCGTAAGAGAGCTGCGCAGCCGCATTCATGTGATTCACCTGCGTAGAAAACGTGGCGTTGAACGTCTTCACGTGCGTGTCCAGGGCATCGAAGAAACTGTGGGTTGTGGCGAAGTCCTGGCCAAACTTTTTTTCCTGGACATTGTCAGTGGTTAACAAGGCTTCCACGCAATCTTTTAGTTGCTTCGTAAACATACCGGGGAGGGAACTGAAATTCGAGGGCGAATTATAACGGATGTCTTGTATCCCTGGTCCAGGATGGGGAAGGAGACAGCACTCGAAATTCTCAATGGAATCCCTGATATTTCTCCGCATCCGCTGGGACTCTTCTGTGACATTCACTAACCCGTCTTGCAACTTATTTCGAATGAATTCCGACCCGGATTCAAAACCATAATCATACTCTCCCGGATTATTCCAGTCCCTCACGATGAACGTCACCTTCTGGAATTTCTGCGTCCCCATCCCCGAAGCCGGCATGTCCGTCCCAGAAGTCATGATTTTGTTGTACTCCAAAAACGTTTCCAGGGCCTCCAGCGTATCCTCTTGCAAGTTCTTCTGGACGTTCAAGATGAGGTTGGAGGAGGCACACATGGCCGTCCCCACGATCCCCGCCCATTCTCGGAGACTTGTCCGGGATTCAAAGAACCCTTGGGTGTCCATTAGATACAGGGCCACAAGATTTCCATCTTCGTCATTCAGTAAAATCGGTTGCGGGAGCAAATAAATCCCGCGTGTAACTACTTCCGTGGAGCTTCGGAAGGGGAATCCCGTCAGGGTTGTCCTTGTGTCCGAGAGGAGCCAATCGAAGTCCTCCGTCTGATTGATGTACGGCAAAGAGCGCAAATACCGAACCAATAACGACAGCAGAAAGGATTTGCCCGTTCCAAATGGCCCAGCGACGGAGATGACCGCTATTTTACGTCCGGATGGACATCCACTCAGCGCCCTCCGTAAATTGTCCTTGTTCAGACAAAGCCTCGGCGGGGAGACGTTGGAATCCCATGACACGATTTCTAGTGGCTCCATTTCTACCAAGGCACCTTTGTACCAGAAACCAGAGGAACCTGTCCCTATATGCACATAAGACAAAATTCCCGCCATTTAAATTTCCAAAATTATATTAATGAAAAATAATACGGGACGTAAATAATTATGTGCTCGTACAACAAAGGAACTTACACCAAATCCCGGATTGCACCTTCAAGGAGAAAAGATTTTAATTATGAGGTAGAAACCAGGGACAAAAGTATGACCTATGACCTCGATGATCGGCAAATAATCTCACGGCGTCACCCCGTTGAAACCTGTCCAGGCCGAGTCAAATCAGATTTTGCAATTTGCAAAGCTCTCTCCTTCTATTAAATTAGCCAACGTAAATTTATTAGGAATTATATTAGCAAATAAAATATTTATAAATACATGCGTCCAAAACCAGAACACGGAAGAAATTTTAAAATTTTAATTTTAATTCTTATTTGCAATGTCTATATACTATATGTACATATATACGTACCTTTTATGGAGTATACATGGCGTAGTCTTCTACAAACGTAAAAAAAAAATCCTGGACGACAATGAAAACCGTTGAATGCACTTTCACATCTGTCAGAACACGACGGTGATTGTGAGCCGCAAATAAACCGAATGTAATTTTTTGTCAGTTTTCCTATAAGTAATTAAATGTTATAAATCTGTGTCCTTGGTCATGTTACATTTGTTTCTGTTTCAAAAGGCTAAAACGACAGTTGATCGTTATTGAGATTTACTCGCAGCATTTCTGTTGTATCTGCATGCTTATCTTTACTTTTTACATTCTATCATAGCTTTTCGAGTGTCTCTCTCCGCTTATTTTCTGTACGTCTGATAAATTCTAGCGTGCGAGTACAGATAAAGGCGTAAGCTGCGTTTTGCATTGCTCATACGGCATATGTATAATTTACAAGTAATAATTTTTTTTATCATTTAAAACGATTTGTTCCAGCTTTAAATCGTTTAGCCTATAATAGAGATACATTCGTACGAACAC
>JAQGBT010007717.1:0-10640 GCA_034698585.1 Disparrhopalites patrizii
TTAGTTCGAGATGCAAGTTTGTTAAAAACATCAAAATAAATGAAACGTCCGTTCGTTCAGACTTTCAGACGGAAAATAAGCTAAAAGGAACGTATAGCGCGGTGGTTCGTCCAAGGCCCAAGGGCATCTATTTGATTTTTATTGGACTTGATTACTCCTTGCACAGAGGCAGAATGGAGATGATCACTTCGTGAATTAGCGTTCGCTGGAGATAGTCCGATACGTTTCTTCCCGTGTAAAGGAAAATATCGCTGGCATCCCGGAAAATGTAAGAGGTTCGCTGGCGTCACGGAAAAAAAAAAAAATTTTGGCTTCCGTAACGGAATACGTAAGAATTTCGGTGAAATAATTCAGCCAAATGTTCCACGTGCATATAAACATTCCCCTTGAACTACCATTTAAAATCACGACGTAATCTTGAGAGGGTGAAGGAACTGAGGATTGTTTACTGAAAATGTTGAGAAAAGAGGATCTCATCGGAAATTTCTACGCATTCTGGATCGCCTCTAAACTCTGTCTCCTTCCGATACGCTTCAACCGAAAATCAGGGAAGCTTCATGTCCCAAGCGATGACATTCCCAGAAAGCTTTTGTATCTCTTGTGGACGGCCTGCTCCGTGTCCTACTCGACTTTTATCAACTATAGGCTCCTGGAGATGGCCATGAATCTGGAAAAAATGAAACTGTTCCATATGCCGATTTACATCATCACCGCTATTGCTTCTGCTTTACGCACCTTCTGGAGCGTTTCCATCTTCGTTGGAAATCCCACTGGGAACGCGGAGCTCTTCAACCATCTCCATTCAGACCCAAAATCGGGGTGGTTTGCGAATAGAAGTAATTTAAATATAGTGAAACTTGAACTAATTCATACGTAATTTTGGACAATATTTTTTACAAAAAATCAATTTTACTCCGATGTTTGTAATTACCATAGAAACACTCAGTCCGTGGGAGAAAATAAGGACGTACAGCATACCAGATCTGTTCATCTGCTTCCTTCCGCCGATGTGTGGCTCCGGAAGTCTCATGTACGGCGGAATTTACTTGCTCTTCCCCCGGGCGAATCAGTACTTGTTTTCGGCCATCAAAGAGCACTATCGCAGTTGGCGGGTCCTCTTCGTTTTGGTGTTGGCCGAGGTATTCTATGACGATGTACTGGATAGCCGCCGGGCTCTACTTTGCCTTTGTCCAGCTCTACTTCTTCCACAATTGCACTCACAAGCTTAGCAAGGCCTTCGCCATTCTGAAAACGCCTAGGTTTGAATGAGTTTTTTTTATATTTTAGGGTGTAGAAGGACTTTACGGCCGAGAGTGTCTAAAATGGCGAAAATATATTTGCGATGTCAACTGAAATCTTTTAATCTTATTATTTACGGGAATAATGCAGATGCATCCTTTCAAGGATATCGGACATACTGCTCCGGGAATGTTGCACTCTCCAGCTCCAGCCATAGCTCTTCAATGAATGCTACTCCTACATAATTTTTTCCTTTAAGCTCATGTCCATGTCCGTATCGATTTGCGGGTCTTTCTTCGCCGTCAGACTCTTTGCCACCCATCCAATCCTAAATGGCTCGAGGGTCACACCCGCTGTTGAAGTTTTATGAACCAAAATTTGATAATGCCGTATTTTTGAGAGATCAACTTGTTCATTTTTTTTATTTCATAATTCGTAAATGTAAAATTAGTCATGTCATAAAGAGTTATATTCGGTACACACTGGTCAGGTCAAGTTCAACACTTGTATGTGGTAGTGTACTGCGTATACTTATCAAGACAATAAAAATAAATTGCTATTAATATTAGCTCACTAGTATCCAAATAACCAAAAACAAATGTTCCGAAAAACAAATTTTTTTTGAGTCATTTAGCAAAATTGGTAATAACCGCAGAGCATAATGCAAGAAAGGTCAATTCGACTGAATAAAACCACTATTATTATTAATATTATTTATACATATACGGTAAATGTTTCCTTATAAAGTGGCTACCGTCCAAAACTGGGCACGTATAAACGTTATACTTGCGCCATAAAAGAGTATTTCCATTCCCCAAATCATCACCTTGAAAAATCAATCCATCCCGGTGAAGTGTCAATCAAAATTAAGAAATTGATTTAATATTTGGACAAATTAAACACGTGGACAAATTAATTGGAACGCGAGTATGCTTTCATTACTCTAACCTATGAACAAACATGTCGGTCTCTGGTTTCGGGTAAAAGGGATGTTACAGCAATGACCAAAATAATTGATAAAAGCATAGGTATACCTAAATTTTATGTACTACCGCTGAAGCCAGGCACTTCCCAACTTGGTTGTGATATCCATTTAATTAATTTCTCCCAATAGCCAGTAAACTTTTAATAAAGATGAAATTGAAATATATCTTGACGGCAGCCACCTTTAGGCGTCCTTATAAATATATAAATATGTCCTGTTGTACCCAAAGCATTCTTTCTGTATAGCCCTGAGCAAAATTCCCGATTGTTCTCATTCCGCTTTGTCGGCCACATACGACGCAGTACAGTGGGGTCTCTCTATAACAACACTGAAGGTAAGGGCAAAAAATATTGTTACAGGGAAATATTGTTATATAGAGCATTAATTGTGTACTTTACATGTTTGAAGGGCATAAAAAATAATGTGATATAAAAATGTTGTTATAAAGAGACGTCAAGAGACTCCACTGTAAAACTATTCATCAGCAACGTCCAATTTTTTGTGTGACAATTTGAAATTCGGTATAAATTCCGGCAAAAAAAATGAATGCACAAAGAAGAAAGTCCCCTTCGGCAAACCTGTATAACTTTGGCTACAAACTCCGTTATTCCCCCTACTTTGTGTCAGACACTCAACAGCTGAATTTCAATGCTAGTCGCAGTAGAAAATTTCTCTTTGAAGCTCACCTCCTCCTCCTTTTCTTCTACGAGGCCATGTTAGTCCAAAGGTATTTGGAGAAGTCCGGGAACCCAAATTCGACGATGAAGGAGACGGTGACGGGGATGTTTTACCACGCACTGTACATCTCCTTTTAATCTCAACCACCTACCGGATGTGGCCTTTGATGTGTCAGGTCTACGTTATGATGATGGTCATTGTTCGGCTCTTTCTTGCCGTTATTTTTTCCGATCTGAGGAATTCCATCGGATATCACGAGAGCCGAGAGAAGCGCATAGACAAGCTTAGATTTAAGCCATTGTTTGTCTGCTTTGACATATAAACGTTGGTATGAACTATGATTAACATTGAAATGTTCATTTTCCCTATTCAATTGTTCAGAAAGATGCTTTTTTAGCTCCTCTTTTTTAGCTTCAACAATGCGCACAGTAATGTTGTTGTCCGCAATAGCATATTTGATGCTTTACGCAGCTGGAATGGCACATCAGTTACTGTAAGTGCAAAGTTAATTGTAAATACAAGTAAGTACATTTTTAATTACAACTAACTGATGCTTACTGATGCTACTAACTGATGCTTCAAGTCCGTATTGAGATCCGTTGTTGATCCGTTACTAGGACCAAATTTGCAGAAACGTTTGCAGAATTTGTACCGGTACGAACATGCAATATAATCGTGATAGCCCTGATGTGCGTTCTAAATTATAGGAAATTCAATTGAAACATAAATATTTAATTGTCATGACGAAATGAAGAAACTCCGCGTCAATCTTATGTGACGTGTTTTAATCGTTATGAAGCAAACGTTTTAAACTGAATAATATATACATACAGCTGTATAAGTTATATATACACTATGGTGCAATGGAATCCCTGAATAATAGAAACTATTTCCATCGAAATTACGTTATAAAGTGGAGTCTCTCTATAACAAGTCTCCTTATAACAACATTTCTACATAACAACATTATTTTTCCCGTCCTTCGTACATGTAAAGCACACATGTTACGCTCTGTATAACAACATTTCCCTGTAACAATATTTTTTCCTTTCAGTGTTGTTATAGAGACACTTCACTGTAACGGAAACAATATGTACGTGGAGTATTACAGTATTACTATTAATAGTAATACTATTAGTATTACTAGTACAAGTCTCTCTGTAACAATGGCTTTCTTATAACAGCATTCGGCCCTTCTTCGCAGCATCCATCCATTCATGAACATGTTCTATATAGCAATACTTCTATTAAAACGTCATAAAGGTCACTGCAATAAACTATTTGGCATTCCCTTGCATGTTGCTATAGAGAGACCCAACTGAGGCTCCACTTGCTCTGAGTAAGCATGTGTGGCAACGACTAAATAGCCAGAAATTATCTTGCTCCGATTATGTTAGTTTAGCAACCCGGAAATTTTGTTTCAAAACCATTCATTTTTAAACCAGCGTTGCTTCCATGTATAAATGGGCTGGGAAATTTCTTTAAATACCACCAGAAGCTAGTATTTTGCAATTTGCAATTTCAACATTTCAACAGAGGTCAGTCCCCATTCCACGTGCATATTAGCTGTTTATAAATTTTCAAAAAGCTTGTCTTCCAATTTTATGTAAGCGCAGGAGGACAACCTAGAGGACAAAAAAGCTGAATTACTCCCATTGGTAAGAAATACGCCACAACGCTAAAACAGGTAGAAGGTTTTTACTCGCAAATTTTGCATTAATAGGGGCAAGATTGGCCAAAAATAAATGTATCCCAGGCAAATACATATGCTACTGACAATTTAAAACGGTTTCTAATTCAGAATTCTCAAAAAAAAATTCAGGTCCAAGCATTGGCTTCTAAATTCGTCGGGAATATTTGGAAAGAACGAGAGCAAATTTAATTTCAAATGTGATGGTCGTTGCCATATAGACCATTTTCAAAATGCTGACAGAAAAATCCAAGAGTGTCCTGAGACGCTTTATAAATTTCGGAGGTCACCTGAGGTTGACGCCGTACTTTTGGGATGAAGGGACCCAGGAATTTATTTGTCGCCACTCCCGTTTCCGGAGACTTGTATGGTCCTTTCATAATTTCGTTTACGTCTCATACATCCTCTTCGTTTTTGTTCGTTGGTTGGGTCTGATAAGCCATGGACAGAATAAGGCATCACATCCCACCGTCATGGCCACCATGTACATTTGGTGTAGCTACACCGTCCTTTCGACAATCCAGTTTAGTATCGGCCGGGATTATGGCCGTCATCATGTGTGGATCAATGGATTCCTCCGCTACACTGAGAACTTTCGAGGTAAATCCTCTTTCAAAATTCAAAATGCATACCTATAGGCATACATATATATATACAGGGTGCCAATAAACATTGTGTCACCCTTTACCACAATGAATAAGCGAGCGTATTATAGGTTAAATTTTCCCATGTCGAATTTCATTTCGAATGTAGGAAAAAAATTTCGTCCTATTCCGACCAATATTATTCAAGTATTATGGCGGTTTTTTCCGAAAGCGAATAGAAAATCTCGATTTTCGAAAAATCAGTATTACTATATTGCCATTACAGGCAAAACCTTTGTGTACACAGAGCCGTATGCAAAATGAAATATTCATGTTTTCTAAATAGAAGTTTATTGCGGATCTGGGGAAAACATTATCATTTTGATTGAACAAGACTTGATCAGGTTATGGCGATTTTTTTGCACCAACTTCAAAAAATAGCGGGTTATATTAATTCGTTTATTGATTCTACGCATAGAGGCCAAAGTAAATTTATAGTACGCGTTTCTGGAGTGAAATTTAATGGCAAATTTGATAGTTTTGAACGGAGCTTGTTGTGCCAAAATAATGAAATTATGAATTCTGGAAAGTGTCTCTAAAACGCTCCTACATCAAGTTTACACGAAATAGGGCGCATGCGTGAGCAAAAATTATGGAATTTTTTAAAAACCTATCATTTAAAAAGCAGAAATTGCTTTTAATATAACTTCTAAGGTATTATTTAGTTTAAAGATGATTTTTGTTTACAATTTCTTATGATATAATAAAAATATATTAATTTCGTCAACAATTTTAATTTTTTTCCGTCGCTATAGCCCTTATAGGAAGGGATGCAAAATCAAGTTGTTATAGAGAAAAAGTTGTTAAAAGGAGAGCTGTTATAGAGAGAGTCCACTGTATATATTTTTTGTGTGTACTTTTTCATACCACCGTGTACACTCTCAAATGGCCTGCCAAACAATGTTAGTACTATGTCTTGATTTTATTTTAATTTCAGCTCAGCATCATCCAATGCATAGTGAGTCGGCGAATGCTACAGGAGATAAAATGAATCGGGAGATGAAGAAGGATGCCTGGCTGGGGACGTTCAAGATCATGGTCGTGTTCTTGTGGTTGGTTTTCGTCCTGGACACGATGTCCGTGTTCCAGATGCCCAATGCCCCAATCTTCATGACGTCATTGCTGGGTCAAGCGCATCCGGAGATGCGACTCATTCTTGTGATCTTACCATATCATCTGTACATCTGGATGCAGCAGCAAGGCACCATTTGCTTTTTCATTATTTCCGTTTTTGGGCACATGACTAGTGTCCAGTACATCCTACACAATATGGGGTGAGTCGTGTTTTTCTTCGATTTTCTTATATTTGATCTATACGGATTTATTCCGTAGAGTTATTAAGTATATGGTAAGCACGTATGACGTGGAATAGAAATTTTGATGTAAAATTTAAATTAAGTTTGGGGAGGAACAATGTTTTAGCGGGGAGACAATTTAGTTCGGAAGAGAATTTTGTTTCAAATAGGGATTTGAGGAAAGGGCGACTCTGAATCAAATAGGGTGAACTCTAACTCCGAATCAAATCAAATAATCATTTCAAATAGGGCGACTCTGAATCGCCATTTCCGATTCATTTCAATTCGGTTGAAAAACTCGAAACGAATCAAATAATTCGATTCAAGACGTGAATCGGATCATGAACTTTAACTGAAATTCTATATCCATTAATTAATACGAACAATTCAAATACTCCTCCAAGGCAGGGCTATAACCATTAAAATTCAGCAAAAATAAATCAATAATAAATGGTAATTCAATTTTACCTTCATTTATTTGCAGAGGAAATCAATTGGTCTTTATTAGATATTGTCGTTTAAGTATCAAAACTGATCAGGTCATATGTAATCCTTACGTACGATAGTCAGTTTTGACACTTAAACGACGATATGCTTAAAATTGCCAAAACAAATGCTGCAGTGCTGGATGGTTTGAGGTGCTGGATGGTTCAGGATTTGATTCAGTTCATGGGCTTGAATCGAATCGAATAAATCATTCATCGGATCGAATTGCACATTTGGAACCGATTCAGGCTTTGTATCGAATTCAGTACAAAATTTGAAAAACAAATTGGATCATTACCAGCAATAGCTTTAAACGCTTGTTGGTTTGCAACAGGAATTTCGTTGAAAACAGACATTTTTCTGTGAAAGGAAATTCACTTCCTAAAGAAATTTCACTGCAGACAGAGATTTTACTGCGAAAGGGATTTTGATGTCATAAATTTTGCTCCCAGAAATAATTTTGCGAAAGCAATTTGGTCACAGAAAGACGCAATTAAACTTTTAAGATGAAATAGCACGAGCTTTCTGGATCTGTAAACAATGACGTGGTAAAACGTTCTTGAAATAAATATTAATCTTGCTATAGAAAATTCCGCTGAATTTTCACAGAATAGTCCGGTATTGTGGCGCATAAAAATGGTAGATAACAAAGAAATTTTTCCAAAAATCAAAAAACCATACGCAAATCCTCTGTATGCATAACTATACGTCATTTATCAGTGCAACAAGAGCATGGGAATCAAATGGGAGATCCGGGGCCAGTGCCAACTCACTCAATGCGAACCCAGTAATATTTGCCAGTGAATACCAACGACTGCAGAAGCTCCAAGGTTTCTACAACCACCTTTGGGGTACCACAAACGTGGCGTATGAAGCGGGCTGTATCACCGGAGCCATTTTGGGCTTCTACGGCGCCGTCAAGTACCAAGGGCCCCGAGCCGCCCATCAGCTCGTCATTGGATTGTTCCTCTCCCTTCACCTGGTCAATCTCTTCCACCGAATGGGAAGTCTCAATGAAACCTCAATAAAGGTTCTCCGCTCCTGGCAATGCCGAACCAGTCAGGGGTGGTTCAAAAAATTTTTGAAGTCCGCAAGACCCATTCGGGTCAATATTGGCTCCTTCTTCTACGCCGACAGAGGCATTAAGCTCACCATTTTGGCTATCATCTTCGACAGAACCATCACTCTCTTGATGTCCTCGTAAAATTCCGTATAAAAGCCTTGGACAATATCCCATCGCCACACATGCCAGGAAGTGGTTAACATCAAAATTTTTTGCATAGATTTCTATAGCTTCAACTTCTAGCTTAGATTAGACAAATTTGCATTTTATAATTTTATTCAATAGTGTCCGCACATTCCCTGATTTGAACATTTAAGCCGTTAGAAAAGGTAATAAATCTCAAGAGGACAATAGCGCTTTGGCAGCTAAATAGCCAGGAAGACCCATGACGCCTCCGCCCGGATGCGCGCCACTGCCACACAGGTAAAGGCCACGGAGAGGCGTTTGCGGCAACCAACTTTCCCGGGAGGCGACTGGGCGGAGCCAAAATAATTGATCCATAGACATGGCTCCGTGGAATATATTCTATTTGCAAAAAAATATATACAAATGATATGCTTGTAAAATTCTGAAAATAAGGACTGAAATTAAAAAATAAGGTCTAAAATTAAAAATAAAATAAATTGTAAAATAGAACCGTGTGCAAATTAAAAAATAAAGTCTAAAATGAACGAATAAAGTCTAAAATTAACGAATAAAGTCAAAATTAACAAATAAAGTCTAAAATTAAAAATAAAATAAATTACAAAATATATACGTGTACGACTTCAAAAATAAAGTCTACAATTAAAAATAGAATAAATTGCAAAATATAAACGTGTGCAAATTAAAAAATAAAGTCTAATATTAAAAATAAAATAAATTATTGCAAAATGCAAACGTATGCGAATTAAAAAATAAGGTCTAACATTAAAAATGATATCTAAAATTAAAAAACAAGGTTTAAATTAGAAATAAAATAACAAGCAAAATGGAAACGTATGCGAATTAAAAAATAAGGTATAAAATAAAAAATAAGGTCGAAAATTAAAAATAAGGTCGAAAATTAAAAATAATGTCTAAAATTAAAAAACAAGGTTTACAGATAAATTAAAAATAAAATAAATTGCAAAATGGAAACGTGTGCAAATAAAAAAAAAATGTCGAAAATAAATAATAAGATCGAAAATTAAAAAAAGAGTCTAAAATTAAAAAATAAAGTCTAAAATTAAAAAATAAAGTCTGAAATTAAAAAATAAAGTCTAAAATTAAAAAATAAAGTCTAAAATTAAAAAATAAAGTCTAAAATTAAAAAATAAAGTCTAAAATTAAAAATTAAATAAATTGCAAAATAAAAACGTGTGCAAATTTGTTTAGTGACTTTTGAACATACCCCGCCAGTGAGTCCAAATGTACGGCTGAGGTCATAAGGAGTGAGCAAATCATATCCCACAATAGACTCCTTAAATCCTGGGGCATATCTTTCTACGGAATCAAAGACCCTCTGGGCATATTTCTCCCTGTACTCCGAGTCCGTCCACAGTCCGTCGATGGGGATGGCGGGTGTAAATTGGGTGAATAGCAGACAGACGTGAGCGCCCTCTGGGGCAAGGGTCTTGTCCAAACTAGACGGAATTACCATTTCAATCATCGGATTCTCACTTGGGATTCGACCCCCTGCCGCCTGGTGATAGGCCTGGTGAAGCTCCTCCATGGTCTCGCTATTCATATGAATTGTGCAGCGGTGGTGGTCCCCCACCACTTCTGGGCTTTCCTGGGGCTTGGAAATGAAATTTGGGAGGCGACTTACGGCCACTTTGCCGAATAAATATTTGCGGAAGTAAAATATAAGAAATGGCGATTGTAGTAATTAAATTTTTTTTGTATTTTTTTAATGGGGTATCTATTATCTATAGATATATTTATTACCATTTATCTTGGTCACAGAGGAAGTGTAGTCAATGCCATCTACGTCTTGGACAAATTCTTCACCCAAGAGCTGACAGCGAACTTCCCGGGAGTAGGGGAGGAGGAGCTTAAAGGTGACGTCGGGCGTGGCATTGGAGAAGACGGCCTTCCTGGCGCGGATTTCTTCCCCAGAATGAAGGATCACTCCCGTCGCCCGGAAGGCTTTGCCGTCATTGCCGTGCTGAATACGATCCACTGTCTGATGGGAAATATTTGGCGTAAATTTCGCCGTTTTTTGGATAAATTAAGATAAATTTACCATCTTAAAATGTATATTTTATAATAAATTGGGATTTCCAACATTTTTATGGCTTGGTAAACACGATTATGATATGGTGAAAAGGATTTGTTCACACTTTATTCACAAAAATACTGGTGCCAAGTTCCGCGGCGCTGGCAGCAATTGCATTGCTCACGGCCCCCATCCCGCCTTCCGGATAGGCCCAAGCACCACTTTTCCCTTCGACTCCGCCCATCACGTGGTGGAGGAGGACATACCTAATTTTTTCAGAAAGATAATTTGTTTTCAGAAAAATAATTGTTTTCAGAAAAATAATTTGTTTTCACAAAGATCTTTTTTTTAAGAAAGATAATTGTTTTCAGAAAAATAATT